>MU740959.1:8527-71046 GCA_026770625.1 Nicotiana glauca | reverse complement strand
CTGAGTTGGAAGTACTCACTTTACTCCCTGCACCTTGTGTGCAGATTCAGGTACTCCAAGAGCTATCTGAGCTTATTGCTGTTCTTCAGGGCTTTTACACGGAGTGGTCGAGGTAGCTGCCTGACGTCCGCAGAACCCGACTTCTCTCCTATTTCCTGTCATTTGACTTTTCCGCGTACTTCAGACTATGTTGTTTTACAATATATTTATGCTATTCTGGCAGAGACTCTTGACTAATGGCCCCCAGATCTTTGGGAGGTTGTTCAGTATTGTTAATTTTTGGATTTATTTCTATCTTTCAGTTATACTTCTAGTTTAAATGCTGTTAATGATTTTCAAACAAATGGTTTTGAGCTTTATGCTCGGGTTGAGAGTGAAATTGGTCGGGCTTGCCTAGCAGTTGTGTTGGGCGCCATCACGACCGGGTTTATGGTCGTGACAGCTTTTAGCACGATTTTTAAAAATTTATCAAATAACACAAATAAAAAATAAAATATTTTGATCTTTTAAAGATTGGGAATGAAAAGACTGGCCATACATGCACCTCCTAAAAATATTAGTAGTGACAATAATGTAAAGTCTAATGAATATTAATATTAAGTTAATATTTTACTGAAAATAACTTAAAATAAAAATAATATAGTGAGATGTTGTCATTTATTCGACCAAATGCAAATAAGAAAATAACAATTCATTAATAATATATTTTGTCTTCTACTATTTTATCCTATTTTCTTAAATTTTACCAATTTGACTCTTAACATACAATACTATTAATGATTTTGCTTAACCTTCTTCTTACCCTCAGAGTTTTTTCAACTTGATAAATAATTTATTTATATGATGAATTTGAAAAAAATTATTTTAAATTTATTTGCTATTTAGTTAACTAAAAGAAGAAATTATTTATTTTACTCTCAGATAATAGTTTAATTTTTGTTGATCAAATTTTTATATTTTTAAATTTTACTCTCAGATAATGGTTTAGTTTAATTTGGAAAAGAATTAAATTCATTTGATAATTAGTTAACTCAAAGACATAACTATTTACTTCACAATTAAAGATAATAATTTAATTTTTATTAATTCAAATTCTTAGTCTCGTCACAAATTTTTAGTCTTAATAAAATTCAAATTCTATCTTCAACGGGTGACACTTGTCAAATATGGAATGGTGACCTATTAAAAATATTCTCAAAATGATTACCGACTTTAATAACTTCAAAAGATGAATATTTCTTTAAAGTTTGATAAAATTATATTTAAAAACTTGGTCTAATTTTAATTTGCAAATAGTAATAGATAAATAACTTAACCTCATCTGCATGTTGTACCAAAGCTTAATGTCGAGTACTATTGTTTATTCAATGTGTGTAACTGAACATGGTAATATAATATGTATATTGAGATCCAAAATATTTACTTTAAAATAGTTCAAATTTTCAAAAATAAAAAATAGTTCAATTAAATTAATAATGATAACAATAATAATCATTATTATTAGTAGTATTGTGAATCATTTTTGTTTTAACCCAACTTCCTGGTGCCTTACATATAGACTCATTAGAATTTGGTGGAAATAATGTTATACAATACATCCAAGAAGCTAATTATTGGCCTTGCGCACATATCACTCCGACATGTAAACGTTAGCGATTGTTTTTTAGTACTAAAGTAAAAATATTAAGAAAAGTAAAAATATTATAGTTATGTTATAAATCAATAAGGAAAGAATTTTCATATGGTAAAATCTATTGGCCTAAATATAAGGATTTTTATATATTATTTTAAATAAGGAAGGATTCAATATTCAATATTTTAGTTGATTTTAAATAGCATAATATTAGAAAAATAATAAAATGACTATTTTGTCTAGTGTCAACTCTATTTTAAAAGGGTAAAAAAGACGAACGACATTTCGCTAAGGGCCTTCGTGCTTTTAATATAATATAGATTATAAAATTAAAGTTATTTTTCACAAGAAATTTGACAAAGAAAATAAGTATAAACTCCTTACTTGTGATAAAAAAAATTCTTTGTGATTGTTTGTTGTTGTCTAGTTGTTTTCGAAATTATAAGAGTTTTAGTTTACTTGGGACTGCGGGAATGTCCAGCTCTTAGTCAATTTTATTTTTATTTCTTGTACAAAATGTTTATTTCGTAATAAAATATTATAATTACCAAAAAATAAAATAAATATACATAACAAATCGTCCGAGAATAATTATAATATGTTCAAAATAATTTTTAATTTTATTAGGAATATATAATAAATACTATTCTATCCATTCCAATTCAAATTTAATTCACCTATCAAAAAGTTTATAGTATTGACACACATAAGAAAAAAAATTAACAACTAAAATTTTAGTTGATCTCAAAATTTTAAATATTAAAAAAAATATTAAATGATTAATTTGTCTAAGTAAGAATTAGGCAAAATCTTATTTTACAAAAAAATCTCCTAAACTTAAAATGATAAAAGGGAAATTTTAATAATCCAAAATATAAATGGAGTTGAACGACAAACTTTCCTAGTTTAGGCAAATTTGATTAACTAAAACTGGAAGTCTCCTAAATCTAAGAAGGAGAATGGAGAAATTTAGTACTCCAAAGTATAAATGGAATTAAAAAGACATTCTTTCCTAGCATGTAGTGAACGTTTAGGCAAAAAAAATTATTAACAATAAATGACTATTCCTAAATTGTAGGAAAATTAATTAAATAATTGTATCCAAAACTAATGAAATACTCAAATTACTGTATTGTCAAATATGAACTACATATTTTAAGGGGTAAAAAAGGGGAACGACATTTTGCTAATGACCTTTGTGCTTTTAATATAGTATAGATGTCTTAAAATGATTTTTTGGAACTCGCCACGGGGCGCTCGTCGCTCGGGCGGGACATCATCAAAATGTCTTGAGGCTCAAGTGTGGTGCTTAGTTCTATGAGGCATATGCCCCCAAGTACTGTTAGTAAACTGTATTTGTAAAATAATTCTGGAAAATATAAAATAACGTAACATAAATAGAAATATAAATGAAATAAAAATTAATCCGAGCCCACTGAATTCATAGTGTTTCCTTAAGGAATTTAATCCCCTTCTAGTACCCAAGGTTATGGATTATTCCTCCCAGGATAGAACGAATTATACACTGGTGTAGCGGTACTTCAAACCCTAATGTTTCAGCGAACACAAAATTCGGTAGCAAATCACACTTATGTTGCTTTCTTTGAAGTTAAAACAATGCAGAAGAAGGAGGAGAAACTCAGAAAATCGTATAGAAATTCTGAGAGAATAGACTTGTATTTATAGCTAAAGTTGGGCTGAAATCTGAAGAGGTGCAACTCTTCATAATGGATGTTTTGCAAAATAGCCATAGCATAAAGAGAGAATAATATTCTGTTATTAAAACGAATATTTATGTTAATATTTTACTATTAAAAAATAAATTTGGTCCAAAAAATTAATCAATCAATTGACCAAATCTGAAGCCGAAGCCGAGCCGAGCGAGCGACGACAATGACGGAGCGAGGCTTGCCTTCTTCTCAACTCTTTAAGAGCTAGAAGAAGAGCAATTATTTGTATACCCATTAAAAATCTCTTCCTCTTCCAATATGGGAAATGTTCCTTCATCAAGGTGAGAACTTAAAATTTCATTTAAATATTTCATTTCCCTCCATTTCCCATTCACCCTCTTTTAGGCATCTAATATACTTAAAACCCCAACAAGTACCCGACTGCGTCCTAAACATGCCCAACACCCGAGGCTCATCCAACAGTTCCTACGCAAATCATATGTTGAATTTACTAATTAATATTCTTGACTCTCAAAGTGTGACGACCCAACCCGTCGTCTCATGTGTTACCGCCCCGTTTTTTCCATTTTGAGCTTATTCATGTTTCGTTATCGGTATTTGCTGTGTTAGAGTTGATTTGGATTGGTTTTGATAAGAAATGAGACACTTAATCTCTTTAAGGAAGGCTTGGTTTGGAAAGATCAACCGGAGGTTGACTTATGAGTTATAGGGCTCGGATGTGATTTCCGGTGATTCGGTAGCTTCGGGGGATGATTTGTGACTTAGGAGTGTGATCGGAATTGATTTTTGAGGTCCGGTGTAGAATTAGGCTTAAATCGGCGAAGTTAGTATTTCGGCAAATTACGGTTGATAGGTGAGATTTTGATCCGAGGGTCGGAATGAAAATCCGAGAGTTGCAGTAGCTTCGTTAGGTGATTTGGGATATGTGTGCAAAAGTTCAGTTGATTCGGAAGTGTTTTGGTTGGGTTTTTGATCAAATGCGAGTTTCGGAAGAGTTGGACGAACTTAGGCTTGAATTTGATGTAATTTGATGATTTTTGTGTTAACTGTGGTGTTTTGATGGTTCGAGCAAGTTTGAATAAGGCATTGGATCATATCGGTGTTTTTGGTTGAGGTCCCAGGGGCCTCGGGGTGATTTAGGATGGCCAACGGGGTGAATTTTGGACTTGATGTATTCTGAAGAGTTCTAGTATCTGGTATTTTCGCTCCTGCGGAAATTGGACTGCAAAAGCGGTTCCGGAGAAGCGAAGAAGGGAGCCGCAGAAGCGAGTCTTGGACTCGAGGCAAGTTCCGCATGAGCGGACGCTTGAACCGCAGAAGCGGTCTTGCTTTTACGAAAAATGGACTGCAGAAGCGGTCCTGGGCGAAATGAGGGAATCCGCAGAAGCAACATTTTTATCGCGGAAGCGGAAATAGGCCTGGGCAGAAGGGTTTTTAAAATAACATTTCATCCGCGAGCTAAGGGTATTTTTCCTCCATTGTTGAGCATCTTGAGAGCTTTTTGGGAGCAATTGAAGAGGGTTTCGGCTGGGATTGACTGGAGGTAAGTTTTATGAGTTAAAAACATGATTATTATGTGAAATTAACCTAGAAATTGATGGAAATTAAGCCTAAAATTGATGAACTAGGGCTTGAGTTTTTGATATTTCAAATTGGGATTTGATGGGTCATTTGAGCTCGGATTTGAGAGTTCTTGGTATGTATGAACTCGTGGCGAGATAAGAAATTCGGTGATGTTAATTTTCTGATTTTTCGAGAAGTGGTCCCGGGGCTCGGGTTTAGCTAATTTCGAGATTTTTGCTATTTTTTTATTGTTTTCGATTGGATATTGACCCATTGGCATATTGTGATGTATTCGCTCTGATGTTGGATAGATTCGACGCGCGTGGAGGCCGATTTGAGGGGAAAAGGCATCGCGAGCTAGAGATTTCACCGGTTCGAGGTGAGTAATGATTGTAAATGATATTCTGAGGGTTTGAAACCCCGGATTTTCATAACTTGGTTCTATGTTGAGATGAGACACGCGTTCAATGACGAGCGCGGGGTCATTTACTATTGGGGATTGTGACTTGGTCTAGTCTAGATGATACTTTACCGCATATTTGACTATGACATGTTGTTTTTCACTATGACTTGGGCTTATTGCCATGCTTGGGGCTTATTGCCGACTGTTTGAACTCCTTGTGAGCTATCATCACTGTTTTTCCTCACTATTTGAAATATTATTTGAACTCAGTCCATTTGAATTACACTGTTTCGTGAACTTAGCTATATTTTTACTCAACCTTGAGTTTTAACTGATATTTGAACTAGTGTTTGAGCTGAGCATTATTGGTTTACTGATGCCCGAGGGGCTTATGATTATTTTGGACTGATTGATGCCAAGGGCCATATGTGAGGATATGTTGCGTGATGTGAGGAGGCTTTCAGGCCTCGAGTGATATGTGAGGAGGCTTTCAGGCCTCGAGCGCTATGTGAGGAGGCTTTCAGGCCTCGAGTGTATTGTGAGAAGGCTTTCAGGCCTCATGTTGATATGTACAGGCTTTCAGGCCTTATGATGATATAGCGCTTGGGCTGTTGGAGCCCCTCCGGAGTCTGCACCACCATAGTGAGCGCGGGTACCCATGTGATTTGAGAGTGAGCCGGAGGGGCTGATGTTGTACTGTGTGACTGATATTGAGCCCGAGGGGCTGATATTGTTCTGAGTGATGTGATACTGTGCCCTAAGGGCTAATACTGTTCTGAGCGATTGATATTGAGCCTGAGGGACTGGTACTATTTTGAGATGTGCCCGAGGGGCAAACTTATATGTACTCATCTTGCATATTTATTTGCCCTTTTTACCTGTTATACTGTGGCATTTGAGCCCGAGGGCGAATTGTTCTGTGCTTATCAGCACTAACTGTTTTGAAATCATTTTTGTAATTATTAAAAAGACTATTTTCAAAAGAGATTTGAACTAAGCCAAGGTATTTCTAAAGATATCACATAATTTCATTGTTTTTCTCAGAAACTTGTACCCGGCTTCTGTACAGCATGTTGGTTGCTTTAAGTTATTTCTTGATGCTCAGTTATTATTTACTTTTATTACTCACTGAGTTGGAGTACTCACTTTACTCCCTGCACCTCGCGTGCAGATGCAAGCATTTACCCGGTAGCGGGTTTTGAGCTGGTTGAAGATTTTGCTATCATAGCTGAGCAAGGTGACCGCCAGCGTTCACGGCACCAGATTTCTTCCTTGATTTCTAAATTCTATTCTGTATATTACTGGCCTTGTAGTTGTATTTAGAATCCTCTAGATGCTCGTGACTTGTGACACCCCGGTTTGGGTTGTGTTTGGTTGTACTTCCGCTAAGTAATATTATTAAATCACCTTTAAAATTGTTTATTCATGTTTATCTATTTTTGAAAGAGGCAAATAGGGTTGGTTGGCTGGCCTTGTCTTCACGAGAGGCGCCATCACGACCGGAGCGGGGTTTGGGTCGTGACACAAAGATCCTTAACAAATGATTGTTTAAAGTTCTATTCATCTATAGGATTATGAAAATTATGAATAACTCAAATAACTAACCATAGCGTTGTATATTTACTAGTAATTGAGAACATCGTCACAACGAATATCATTTGAGCATTTATGCTGAAAATAGATCGCGAATATTTGTATATTTACTTGCTAGATCCTCATGTCTTAGTTCTATGTCTCTCAAAATTATCAAAATTTTAATATTTTATTATTTAAAATTGATTTTATGTTTATTCACGAAGGAGTAATGTTTTAAATTACAATATTGATGAAATTTATTGAGTACTTAATTTTAGGGAGGTAAAATTTTGATTTTTAATTGTTTAAAAGTTAAGGCATTATAGTTGATATATATTTCATAATAACTTTAACACTATTGCATTGTTTATACTTGTAAAAACATGCTAGTTATTTTATTTTCTTTAACACTTGTTAATATCTTGGACTTTTAATGTTTTGTGTTATTAATCTATATAATTTATTTACGTAGTAAAAATTTTAAAAATCTTATAAAACTTTAGTTGGAAATAATTCAACTTTAAACTTTTCATTTTACATTTACCCTTAAACTGCCATGCCACCTGCTTGCCCCTCAACTGGAACCTCTATCATATCAGTGAAGCCAAACTCGTTCATGAGACTGCTATGATTTGTCATCCTAGTCTCCAATACAGTTACCATGCAGGGGTAGTGAGTGGCAATTAAATTGCGGAAGTTTCTTCAAAACTCAGCATTATTATAACCTCCTCTAATGTTCTAAATAATAAAGTTTTTAGCACGATTCATTGGTTAGGGTGGGGGATCGGGATGACCATTCATCTGACTTCCCTGAGGGAACACTGGGTTTCTCCTTAGCAAAGGAACCAGGATCATTGCTAAGTTTCCCACACCGGGATCCTGAGGTGATCTCATATCCATCGTGCACTTAAATAGCGAACTTGGACAAGTTAGAATAAACCTTTTCTCCCATCTTTCCTCGAATAGAAATACTTTTACCTCGTTTGAGGATTCCACCATTAATTTCCCTATTAGGTCTCTTTCTCCCTCCATTTCCTCCCCGGTAAGTATAGATTTTGGGAGTAGTGTTGGGGAAGGTTTCATTGGCCACGCATGGCTTGAATTAAATTGTTGCTCACTCCCTGAGCTAATGGTTGCATTATGTTGTTTGCCCAAATATGGTTTATCTAGTTGCTCTTTGCCCAAATATGATTTATGAGAAATTTTTATAACTACACAAATGTTATGACCTACAAAACTTTTACTCCTTAAATTTTTAAGACCATAAATTTTAAAAATTTTATTTATTTATCTTAAACTTTGTGTCAAGTCAAACTATCTCGTCTTAATTGAGAGGGAGTACATTACTAATGCAGACAATGGTAAAATGACTGAATGTTGGAAACAAACACGTTTACGTATAGTAAGACTAGTAGCTTCCAATTAGGTTTACACGGACTTTGAAATAATACGTTAGTCCCTTTTGCACCGACAGCCTGGTTTTGCTGTTTTACCATATAGTCGTAGTGTAGTTTGGGTCGGGGATTGACTGATTCAATGTAATCACCGACGCCTCTGGAAGTATACATTTGTTTTGACTGACTTGTTTGATTACTTAAATTAATACTAAAAGTCAACCATTGTACTTTTTAAACTTCAATTTAGCTAGGTTACACCCAGTAAAGAATTTTTACTCTCATATATATTTTAAATGATTATAATATGCTAGGCCTTTTTCT
Source organism: Nicotiana glauca (assembly GCA_026770625.1). Classification (NCBI taxonomy): domain Eukaryota; kingdom Viridiplantae; phylum Streptophyta; class Magnoliopsida; order Solanales; family Solanaceae; genus Nicotiana; species Nicotiana glauca. Next base: position 62,463 of record MU740959.1, on the reverse strand, counting down.
TTCTAAATTAACACATTAAGATCAATAGGAGAAGACGTTATGTATTATTGTAGGTCAACTTAATATGTTGGCATTATTAAGATTAGAGATCGAAGCAAAATAGAGAGATAGGAGCTAGGGTTCTAAGAGATGAAGAGAGAAAATATCTGCTTTCTTTTAATTGAATGTGTGTAAAATAAAATTGTTTAGCATATATTTAGCATAACATAGGCACCTTATAACTCTCGGTGTTTAATTGATGGTTTTCTTTTGTACAATTTCTCAAATAGAGACATTTGTTCGAGTATTGAGCTAGGTATTTATTATATGAACAGCTGCAAGCACACACATTCCCTAGAATCTAATAGGTATAGAGCCTTGAAACCTGATGGCTCTAGTGATTTCCAAAATGTGTTTATGCTTTCTTTCTGCTATAAGGTTATGGGGTAAGGGTAATTTTACTGATACCCTACCAGTACCCTTATTGGTCCTAAAGGTGCGGTACCAGTTCTTAGGGGTAATTTTAAAAAAATTAAAAAAATTTATATTTAAATACAAACAAACTTTAATGGATGAAAAATATTCAATACTTTATTTCAATACTTATCAAAATAAAATTACAATTTACGTAATTTTTCAATAACTTCTATTGGTTCTTTGCTTGAAATTGATAGCACTTGTTCTTCTGCGTCCCTGCTGTCTTCGGTAGATAGTATTTCATTATAGGCATCATCGTCTTCTTGAATTATTACGTAATTTTTTAATAACTTCTATTGGTTCTTTGCTTGAAGTTGATAGCACTTGTTCTTCTGCGTCCTTGCTGTCTCTGGTAGATAGTATTTCATTATAGGCATCCTCGTCTTCTTGAATTATTTTTGAAAGGCCAAATTTTGTTTTCTTCCAATATTTTAGCAAGTCGTCATTTCTTTCATCATCACAAACATTATTTCTAACAGTTGCTCCAGAAAACACTTGAAAAGTAGGATTATATGTTTCTTGTATGTAACGCGTAAACCCGGGTTAGTTAGGATTTGTTTCAAAATGAGTGTTGGGTTTAAACTTGTTATAGCTTACAATAGAGTATATGAGAAATGGAGGAAAAAAAATATTTTTTTTTATTTTCCCTCTTTGACAAAGGGACATTGTCCCATATTGGAGAGGAAAAGAGTTTTGATGGGTATACATACAATTGCACTTCTTCAAGATCTTAAAGAGTTGAGAAGAAGACAAGCCTCGTGCCGTCGTCATTCGCTCGGCTCAGATTCGAATTTGATCAAATGATCAGATTGATTGATTAATTGATTAATTAATTTTTTGGACCAAATTTATTCGTTACTATTAAAATTGATGTAATATTAATTTAATCCAAATTGCCATTTTTGTAACGGTAAATTATTTTTCCTCCGTTTTGAATTTCTCATTGCGTAAATGGCTATTTTATAAAGCAACCATTTTGAGTTGCAACCTAACATGTAGAGTTGTAACTTTTCGGTATTACCCAAGTTTTTTGCTATAAATACATGATCTTTTTTTTTTTGTCTTACAAAATCTTGATTCTTCCTTCTTCCTTTTGCATTGTTTTTAATAGAAAAAAAAAAGCAATAAGTGCGATTTGCTACTAACTTTGAGTTCGTTGGACACTTGAGTTTGAAAGACCGATACACCAGTGAGGACAATCCGTTCTATCCTAGGAGAAAATAATTCTAAACCTCGGGTACTAGTAAGTTAGCCCCAAATTGGCAGGTGCCGCTCATCGTGACGAGAGTGTTGTCCAATGGTGCATTATATTTAACAGATATAGAAGGCAAGTGCATTGAAATGGCCATCAATTCTGATACGTTGTGACGACCCGGTCGGTCGTCTTAAGAATTAATGCCCCAATCCCCTATTAACTGCTTCCCCTAAGTTCGTTTCTGCTATTTTGGTTTGCCGGGATATTCGGTGTTGAGTTTCGGAGAGTTTTGGGACACTTAGTCCGTAAGTGACAACTTAAATGTTGAAAAATGGTCCGTAGTCAGAATGGTATGAAGACGACCTCGGAATGGAAATCAGATAGTTCCGCTAGCTCCGTTAGGTGATTTCGAGGTTGGGAGCGTGTTTGGAATGTATTTTGGAAGCTCGTAGCTCATTCAGGCTTGAAATGCCAAAGTTTGAATTTTTGAAGTTTCCGGTCCGATAGTGAATTTTTGATCCGAGGGTCAGAATGGAATTTTGGAAGTTACATTAGTTCCGTCATGACATTTGTGAGCTGTGTGCAAAATTTCAGGTCATTCGGACGAGGTTCAGGTAGGTTTTTGATCGAAAGCGTATTTTGTTGGACTTTGAAGTTCTTAAGATTGAATCTTTGATTAATTCGGGTTTCCAGTGTTTTTTTAGGTGTTTTCAAGGTTGGTACAAGTTTGAATAAGGTAATAGAAAGTATTGATATTTTTGGTTGAGGTCCCGGAGGCCTCGGGTTGATTTCGGGTGGTTAACTGAAGAATTTTGAAGTTATTGCAGCAGCTGAATGTCTCTTTTCTGGTATTTTCACATCTGCGGCTTGGGAACCACAGATGTGGTGCTGCAGAAGTAGCTATGTGGCCACAGAAGCGGCTTGTTCCCTCTTTCCTCAGAAACCGCAGAAGCGACTTAAGGATCGCAGAAGCGGAGCCGCAGAAGCGCCCCTGCTATCGCAGATCCGGTCATGTCCCCTTTAGTAAAAACCACAGAAGCGGTTGATTTTTCGCATAAGCGGGACCACATAAGTGGTCCCTTGTCTACAGAAGCGGAAATGACTGTGCAGAAATAGAAATATCGAGGGTTAAGTTTCAAAAGTTGAAAAAATCAATTGAGAGCTCGGGAGAGGGCGATTTTAAGAGGGTTTTGAAGAGGAGATTATTGGGTAACGTTTATTTGATCCCTTCTAGTTATATTTCATCAATTAGTAGTTAAATCCATCATTAAAATTTGAATTTAAGGATCAAAAATTGGATAATTTGGGTAAAACTTCTTAGACCAAACTATTGGGTTTTGAGTGAGCATGTGACCTCCGATTTGGGAAAATTTTATATGGTTAGACTCGTGAAAGTACGAGGGTTATGAAAATGTGAAAATTATTCGATTTCGAGGCATTGGCCTGAGGGGTGTTTTGGTTATTTTACCTATTTTCGCGCCCTAGCTTTAAATTTAATAGTGGAATCAGTTTTGCAATATTATTTATGATATGTAATTGAATTGAATAGATTTTGGCCATTTGGAGTCGGATACTCGTGGCAAAGGCGTGGTTTCTGGTTGATTTCTGTACCGGTTCGAGGTAAGTGGCTTGTCTAACCTTGTGTGTGGGAGCTTTCCCCTTAGGACATGATCCCTGAATATTTGAATGCCTTGTACGCGAGGTGACGAGTGCGTACTTGAGCTAATTGTTGTAAACCCACTTCTACTTGAAGTATTTAAATTGAGATTTCCTATTTACTTGTTCATTTTAGACTGTAAGTTTAAACCTGTGCTAGCTTAGAGAAGCATGTTTAGCTGACTTGCTTGCTTAATTGTTTTAGCTGTACTATTTGTACTCTGTGAAGCATGTTAGGCTACAATTTACTATTTCTTGTATAGATTTTTGTATTTACTCTTAGATTATAAGTTGTTGTTGTTGTTGTTGTGTTTAATTTGGGACTACGGGACGGCTTTACGGGAGATTCCCCTGTACTTGATATATTCTGGATTGAGGGTGCAGGATACCAAGAGATCCCTGACACATGTATTTTTATATATCGGGATACCAAGAGATCCCCAGTGTATATGATGAGAATACCAAGAGATCATCGGGATACCAAGAGATCCCCAGTGTATATGATGAGGATACCAAGAGATCCTCGGAATACCAAGAGATCCCTGGTGCATATGATGAGGATACCAAGAGATCATTATTCCTTGTTGAGGGCAGTATTCCTTGTATTGTTACCTTCGCTTTCTATTATTGTTCTTCCTTATTTATCTGGTTTAGATTCTCGTTGTAGACTTTATTTGAACTGTTTCAGTTATCTTATTATTTATTATGTTTTATCTCAATATGGTCCTGACCTTCCTCGTCACTACCCAACTGAGGTTAGGCTTGGCATTTACTGAGTACCGCTATGGTGTACTCATGCCCTTCTGTGCATGTTTTTCATGTGCAGATCCAGGTACTTCCCCCCAGGCGTGTCATACTCGTGGAGGAGAGTTCTAGTGGATACTTGAGCTATATCTGCTACGTCCGCAGACCAGGAGTCTCTAGTCTATTCCGGCTTTAGTAGATAGTTCCTTTCTTTCCTTTCGTGTTGTTTAGACATTCTGGTGTAGAGAGACTACTACATTCTATTAGCCTGTGTTTCCCTTTTCGAGTTTTGGGATTGAGTTGTAGAATTCTGCATTTCTTTTGGGTTGTATCGGCCGAGCGGCCTTATATGCAGTTATTATTTTACATATGTTCAGTTTTTTATTAATTATTCTGCAAGTTGTATTAAATTTCCGCATTGTTAGGCTTACCTTGTTGTAGGAACTAGATGCCATCACGGCATGTTCATGGAGGGTGAACTGGGTTCGTGACATGCAGTTAAGAGATATTATGTGTGATCTTCTTTGGTTTAATTGTATTTGCTTGTACTCAGCATTTTTTGGAGATTGGAATGACGAAGGCATTTTGTTCTGTTATCCAAACACTTTATCCTTTGTTACCCCTTTTGAGCCTTATTGATTTTCTTTCATACCCCTCTTTCGGAATCAGTAGCAAAGATCAAAAACACAAGAGTGAAAGATAAGTAAAGGAATAAGAAAAAAGAAAAAGAATGAAAAGAGAGAGAAGAAAAAAAGAAGAAAAAAAGAAAAAGAGAAGAAAAAAGAAAAAGAAAAAGAAAAAGAAAAAAAACAACAAAACAACAAAAAGAGAAAAGGAAGAAAGAAAAGGAAAGAAGAGAAAGAGGAAGAAAAAGAAAAGAAAAATCACAACAACAGAGTAATTTCTATGCCATGAACTACGTTCAACCTGATTCCTTTTAAGGATACGTAGGTAGCCTCACAGTTCAGTCCCATTAAAATAAAAAATCCAAAATCCCCAAGCAAAGAAATTGGGGCAGAAGTTGTGGTTATTGTAATAAATCTAATTTTAAAAGTTGTAATCTTAAACCCATTCGAATTGTTTTGAGCCTTTAATACCCTTTCTTTCTAACCCTATCCAAAAGCCCACATTACGATCCAAAGAAAGACCTTCTGACCAGTCTTCAAAAAATGCCAAGTCGAGCAAGAATAGGTGATTCATATCAGGGGCAACACTTCGGTCCAAGCAAGAAAATGTAATAAAAAATAAGAGAGTCTTATTGGTGAAAACCCTCACGGGCAGCGTAAGGTGACGGGGGTTGAGAGAAATAAAAAATAAGAGAGTCTTATTGGTGAAAATCCTCACGGGCACCTGAAGGCGAAAATGAGTTGAGAAGTGAACAAATGAGAGAGGTCTGTGGGTGAAAACCGTTCATGACACCGCAAGATGAACAAGGTTAGGGTTTGGGTGAAGAAACCAGGTTATGGAATTCTGGGCCAACAAAGTATGGCAACTGAAAGTTGATTGGTTGGACGGATTGGGCCGATTAGTCCGAAATGCATGTCATGATTAATGGTACCAGTTGTTTCACTCAGATAAGTCTCTTTCCCTTTTTTTTCTTTTAGTAAGCGTCCAGTTTTTCATTTTCTTTATCCTTAACTCTCAAGGTCATTGCATTTTATTTCTTTTGGGGTTTGTTTCTCTAAAACGTTTCAATGTTAGTTTTGTTCAAAGCAAATAAGAAAGGATTTCAAAGCTCATTACCAGCTTCCAAAATTGCAAAGTACAGTGTGGCCAGAACATACCAAAGATAGCATGATGTAAAGTGGGATACAAGGAATCACCAAAAGTTTCATTGGTGGAACGATTTGGTAATGTCATGGGAGATGCAAAGGTTCAGATAAAAGGTTCAAAGGTGTAAAATAACAGTATGGGTATAGAACACTCGGGTCATCAAAGGTCATGGGGTTTGAAAGCCAGTCAGAAAGTCAAGCGATTCAGGGCCAGTTCGGGGAAGCAGGTCAAAACAAAACATGGCAGCGGAGAGATCTTCAGCAAGAATTGCATCAACTAACCACAATTTTAAACTGATAAGATTTTTCTTTGATTGAAACAGGTGCAGAAAATTTCATTTGTTTTAGAGAAAGTATCCGTAAGGGAAGAGCAAACATCAAACAGGTTTGACAGTAAACTCTCAGGACCTTCCTAGAAAATATGGCTTAGATAAATTTCAAAACAAGCATGAATAGCATAAAGGAATGTAAGTTGGTTTCAAAGTTTGCATGTTTAAGATAGGATTCAATTAGGAGTTTTTAGGACCTCTCCCCCCTGAATAATGGGACCTAGTTTTAAGATCTCCATTAGATCACAAGATGTGGCATAAATTTTATTGTAGGGTAGTATAATTCAGTCATAAAAGTGTAATTTCTTTTAGGACAAGACTTGATTTTGATTTTCAGGACCCTCCTGGATAATAGGATGTTGTTTAAGACCCTCTTAGATAATAGGACTTTACGGAAGTAATACCTTTAGAAGATACAACTTAGATCTATAATTGTCATAATTAAGAGTTGTCAGGACCTCCTTGGATAATAGGACTTAACTTTCAAATTCTTAATAATAGTTGGTAGAATGATTCTAATTAACATTCACCTATGTGCCCAGCTACCAAACTGGGGCAGAAAAGTTCATTTGTTTTTGTCTATTTTTGTTGGAATCAGGTACCCGCTTGGAGAACAGGGAGAAAAAGTTCAAATTCAGCAGTCAGGAGCCCGCCTGAAGAACAAGGGAATACATTTCAAGTCAGCATTCAGGAGCCCCCCAAGAGAACATGGAATACATATTCAAGTCAGCAATCAGGAGCCCACCTGAAGAACAGGGAATACATTCAAGTCAGCAATCAGGAGCTCGCCTAGAGAGTAGGGAATACATGCAAGTTTAGTAGTTAGGAGCCCGTCTGGAGAGCAGGGAATACATTTCGAGTTCAGCATCAGGAGCCCGCCTGGAGAGCAGGGAATACATTTCAAGCTTAGCAGTCAGGAGCCCGCCTGGAGAGCTGGGAATACATGCAAGTTTAGCAATCAGGAGACCGCCTGGAGAGCAGGGAATACATTTCGAGTTCAGCATCAGTAGCCTGCCTAGAGAGCAGAGAATACATTTCGAGTTCAGCATCAGAAGCCCGCCTGGAGAGCAGGGAATACATTTCAAGTATAGCAGTCAGGAGCCCAACTGGAGAGCAAGGAATACATGTAAGTTTAGCAATTAGGAGCCCGCCTGGAAAGCAGAGAATACATTTCGAGTTCAACAATCAGGAGCCCGCCTATAGAGCAGGGAATACATTTCAAGTTTAACAGTCAGGAGCCCGCCTAGAAAGCAGGGAATACCTTTCAAGTTCAGCAATTAGGAGCCCGCCTGGGAACACATTTCAAGTTTAGCAGTCAGGAGCCCGCCTGGAAAGTGGGGAATACATTTTGAGTTTAGCAATAAGTAGCCCACCTGGAGAGCAGGGAATACATTTCGAGTTCAGCAATCAGGAGCCCGCCTGGAGAGCAGGGGATACATTTCAAGTTTAGCAATACATTTCAAGTTTAGCAATCAGGAGCCCGCCTGAAGAGCATGGGAATACATTTCAAGTTCAGCAATCAGGAGCCCGCCTGGAGAGCATGGGAATACATTCAAGTTTAGCAATCAGGAGCCCGCCTGGAGAGTAGGGAATACACTCAAGTTCAGCAATCAGGAGCCCACCTGGAGAGCAAGGGAATACAATTCAAATTTGATAGTCAGGTGTCTACTTGGAGAAAGGGGCAACATCTTAAAATACAATTCAGTAGTCAGGCGTCCACCTAGAGAAAGGACAACATCTCAAAATACAGCTCAGCAGTCAGGCGTCCACCTGGAGAAAAGGAAAGCATCTCAAAGTGTAGTTCAAGTTAGCAGTCAAGCATCTACCTGAAGAAAAGGAAAACATCTCAGATTGCAATTCAAGTCGACAACAGAGGAATTTCACTAGGAGAATACAAGTCAGCATGGCAATAAAAGCTACAAGATCGAGTTTGAAGAGATAGATAGGTTTTGTAATTCATAGACCATAGTTTTTTATAACTTCTTTTTATTTTGTCATGGTGTAATAAGGGGGTTCAGCAAGCAACAACAGCAACAACATCAACAGTGAAATTACAGCTTCATGGTAGTCCCAGCTACCAAACATTCCTGAACTACACTGACCTGATTCCTTTTAACCAAGGATATGTAGGCAACCTCGGAAGCAGGGTGCAGTCAAATATTTTAAAAAATGCTTTACACGGAGTATTCAAAAGGGCAAAATCGCTCGTATCTGCTCACTTTATATTTGCACGAAAACTCTTCGTGTTTCCGAGCAAAGAGGGGCAGCTGTGAGCACGTGATTTTTGCCCTATATGAATTACTCCCACAAATTCAAAAAAAAATATTTTTTTTGTTTGTAATTTTGTGGATTTTTATGGCATGTTTTTGTCAATTGTTTGTATTTGTATGTGCACGTTTATTTTATTTAATTAATAAAAAATACAAAAATATGCAGCGTTTGCATTTAAGATTTAACTTTGCATTTTAGGAATTAATTAGTAATTAAATTATTCTATAACAAGGAAAATCACAAAAATAGTTTAATTTGCACTTTTAATTTTAAATTTTTGAGTAGTTTTCTTTTAATTTATTTTAAATTAATTGTGATAATTATCATCTAGGCTTAATTAGTGATATTTAGATTTTTTTAATTTTAATTTTGGAAAAAAAGAAAACAACAAAAAAGAATTTGTGAAAAGAAATGAAAGGGAAAGGGAAAGGGATTTAAAATAAGAATAAAATTTGGGCCAGTCTTTGAATTAATTCCCCAGCCCAAACCTTCAACCCCTGAAACCCGGCGGACCCGGCCCAAACCCGCCCAATACCCGGTCCGAGTTATTTCTCCCCAAAACGACATAGTCGCCATTCAAAACTACGTCATTTCATTTGTCTCCCACCATTAAACGACCAGGCTCACCCCCTGGTCTCTCATTTTAACTTATCTGAGATTAAACAAACCTAATCTCCTTCTCTTTGAAATCACCACCTATCTATGCCACAGCTCCGCCGCCCGAAAATCGCCTCACGGTGGCGGAGCCCCTCCAAATGCCTCTAGATTCTAACTAGCCAATCCTCATCAACCCCTTGTTAATTTCATGCCATTAATTCATCCAAAGGGTCACTCAATTTCTCCAAATTGTAGATCCAAAAAATAAAAATCCAAGCTTTCTTCTTTTTGCCTAAATTTTCTGGATTACATCCTCAGTTCGTGTTGAAACCAGCATAAATCCCTCAGTTTGCATCAAAAAGAGTCCATTTCATGTCAAGAACGCCATTTCCCTTGTTTTTTACCCGATTTAAGACAGTTAGCCTCAAACGATCCAATTCCTTCAAGCCTCCGCTTCGTTTCTTTCTTGGTACATGATGAAAATTATTGCATGAATTATTAGCTATGAACAAAATATTCGTGTTACAATTCTCATCATTTGGCCAAGTTGTTGAATTCACCGTAGTTTCAAGTTCATTTCATCCTTGTCTTCGAAGATTTTTGAAGTTTACATGGACTACATCAGTATTTTTTCTATCCTTTTTTTTGTTTTTCTCTTCTAAGTCCAATTTTCAGTCATAGGCTTCTTGTCCTTTCTGTAAGACTAAATTAGATTGGTTAATCAGTAGTTTAGTGTTAATTTTCGTTTAAAGTATTTTATTTAAAAAAAAGAAGAGGAAACGAAGTTGATTAATTATATGTGCTGCTTCAATTCCGAAATTGGACTGATATTTCTCTCCTCTAAGTTGAGTTTTGTTTTCGTTTGTTTGGGCTGGACTTGGGATCTGTCGTTTACCAGCCCATTGCTTGAAGGAAGCATGTCCATTGGCCCAAGTTTAAGATTGGTTTTGGGTCAATCTGACCCTGTTTTGACTTAAGAGTAAATAGCAGGGTTTAGGGTGATAATTTAGGTAATTGGCCTAAGGAATCTCTTATATAACTGATTGAGAAGTTTCTAGGAAGTTGGATGGGGGGTCTAATTTTATTTTCAGATTTTTAAATAGGGATATCTAGGCAAAAATGAAAATTGGAAAAGGGCTAAAGTGCAAAGCTGAAATCTATTTTTTACCCTACTTTCCTTGCCTATAAAGGCACCTTTTCTTGTCTTTCAAGGCAGACCCAAGAGAACTAAGAGACCTGGAGAGATATAGAAATCTGTGAAATAAAAAAAAGGCCAAAATTTTTACTGTTCTTTTGAAAACATCAGTGATTTCTTTAAAAAAAAAACAAAAGTTCCTCTCCCGATAATCAAAATAGATTGATGTTTGTTTGTTGAAAGTCTGATTCAAGCTGGTGGAGGATCACTATTCCATTGGGCTTTCAAGTTGATTCTTTAGTTCTAATTGCTGAGTTTGAGTTTGAAATTTGTGGATCTATTTACTGCTCTATGATGTTCTGCACGTCAATACCACATGGGGGGGGGGGGAAGGTGATTTGTGTGGTACCTAATTTTTGCACTAGAAGAACCTGGTTCTTCTAGATGTAATTACTATTACTATTTGCGGAATTAAGAGTGCATAAAATAAAAAATACAGAGATTTTTACGTGGAAAACACCTGGATCAAAAGGTGAAAAAACCACGACCTGCTACTCAGTAGAATTTTCCCAAACATCCACTAAAATCACTGAGCCAAAACAGCATTCACAAAACTCTTGTAAACATAAGGATTAAACTCTAATCTCAGTGTGGCAACCAGCCTCTAACTGTTGCGACTTTCAAGTTAGCCTATAACTTGAATACTCAAAGTGCCTATTACAATTACTTCTACAAAAGCTAAAAGGTACAATATGAAACACCTACTACAATTGAACTAGAATAAGAATAAACACAATAGAATTGGTTCTTCAATCTGTTTCATGTAGCTTCAGGAATACACACTTGAATAACACATAAATTGCTTGCAAAATTGCCTAGATTTTTTGCTCTCAATTTAGTTTAACTTTTGTGTATATCCAATGCCTGTAAAAGAGAACAATCATATTTATTTAAAGCCTTAGTAATCAGAGTTTGATTAAGACTCAATTGTTGATCCTTCATCGAATTCGAGTCCTAGAACAATACAAACTCCAACCCTTATTCTTGATCCGGATTTAGTTCTCTTCACATAAGGATGCTTCATCTCCTGATCTTTTATACAACTTTTTCGATCAGTTCAGAATATATTGTTGCTGATCTTTGAGACTTATCTTCTTCACGTGCATCTCACACGTATAGGTAGATAACCACTGTGTCTCACATGATGGACCTGATCTATGACTGAGTTCATTTTGTCAATCTTCAAAACTTCATATGAACTTGGGCCAACAAATTCCCCCTTTTAGATGATGATAAACTATGTGCTTTTACTGATCAGAGAACCTGTGGAACTCAGCTTAATTATCAACACTTTAAGTTAGACAACCCAACTTATCATTAAGGACCAGGTTTAATTAGGTTATAAACATCACTTTATTTCAGAATACAAAGTAAAGCACAATATCTCTTCCCTTTTGGCATCATCAAAAAGTTTCATATAATGTGAATCCCAGATTTTAATTATTACTCATGGCCTCTGGGGAAACTACAAGTGAAAACATGATTTAGTTAACCAATAATCAACTTGACAAAAATTTAACTATTAAGATCAGAAGCTTCATGGAACAAGAGAATAAAAGCACATTGTCATTGATTAGGAAATGTTTCTACAAAGCAGACTACAAAAAGAAAGAAAAAAATCCAACCATGAGCAACAAAAACAAAGAAAAGTCCCGAATCTGGGTCACTAGGTGGTTAGACTGGTTCAAATATAGGAACTGGAAAACCTAAGGCTTGGAGGAACTAGATGGTTGGGATTGGAGAAGGTTGAGCATGGTCTGAAGCATCCCTTTACTCTTTCCTTTTCCTTTGATAGCTCAGCTTTGAGGCCATTTCTCTCATTTTCCAGTTCAGCAATACGAGCCTGGAGCCTAGTCTGCGTCTTTTGTTCTACATTCTTGAACCAATGCCCTAACCTTATTGTTCACAAGAGTCTTCAGAGATGAACCAGGTTTAACTGGGGTGGCATTCACTGGATAGTCATAAGCCATAAGAGTCTTGACACCAAAGTGCTCCTTGCTTGATGCCATTTCCCACTTCTTTAAAGGCACATTTAGCCTTTCCAGAACAGTAGTCAATAGGAACCCATATGGTGTTGCATGAGCTTTGGAGCCATTGATGACTCTATCCACTAGTTTGACAATAAAAGCATGCCAGTTTATCTGCATTCCTCTCACAAGGCACTCCATGAGGACCAAGTCCATGTAATTGGCAGTGTGCCTTCTCTCCTGCCCTTGCAGCAATCATTTGTTCACAAACTCAAATAGCACATTGTGCTCAGCCCTCATCTCACTCTTCTGAACAAACCCGGCTTCAGGCACATCTTCAGCAGTTTCAGAATAGCAAAGGTTTCTGGTGATTTGGAGTGCAGTAGGAAGAGAATCCAGACAAGGCCACCTTTGCCTAGTATAATCATCATATCCTACACTAGGAATGTCTAAAATCTCACCCAGTTTAGGTGCATCAAACTGCGCCTTTACTCCTTTCAACATGGTGGTGACAACCCCATTATTGACAGTGGCATTAGCCATGAACTCAATCAGCTCCTTCCTGGCCAGTTTCCCATCCAATTGAAGCACCATGTCCTTCCATCCTTGTACAGCTAGGGCATCTACCAATCTTAGTATACCTGGCTCCTCCAGGTCTTTTAACAGCCCATCTTTCAAGATCTTTCTCCTGCCAAAAATGGCAAATCTATTATGTTCTTTCTCAGAATCCCCCTCTTCTTTTTCTCCACTCCATTCTTCTTCTTCTTCTTCTTCAATAATTTTCTTTTATTTTCCCTTCATAGCAGACCTGGTTCTTTTAGCTAAGGAGGGTTCCGCAGATATAGGTTTTGAAGACTTCTTTGAAGAAGTCTTGAATATTTTTGGTGTGGGAGTGGGAACATCCACAGTTGTACCTCTTTCTTGATGGACCAGTTCCATCTCCTCCTCCTCCTCTTCTGCAACTATAGAAAGTTCCACAACTTTTTCTTTTCCCTTCTCCTTCTTCTTTTTCCTGCTTTCCTCTAAGGCTTTCTACAACTCTGCCTCACTTTGTTTGACCATGCTTCTAGTAGCTCTTCCCTTTGGTAATGAAGGGACAGTAGACTTAAGAGATGACACCTTACTTTTCTTTGTGGGCTTAGAAGTAGTTGGAGCCTTTTGGGAAGAAGCCTTGCGCTTATTTGGATCATAGCTAGCCCCGACCTTCTTCAGGATGTTAGCTAGGGTTTCTTCAACAGATGAACCGAGTTTATCTTGTTGCTCACTCAAATGAACAAGACCTTCAGCAGCCCCCCTGATCAACTTCCCCCTGACTTTTTGCCGCTCTCCTCTACCCTTCCACAGATTGCAAGAATTTTTTCTTTCCTTTTCTTTCCCCTTATACTAGACTCAGCATCCTTAACATCTTTCATAGAACCAACCAACACAAACCTATTATCCACCTTTCTACCATATCAAAAAATACAAAACAAGTATTTACCTCGCCAGGGATTTCTTGATTTTTGTCAATGTCTGAAGACCCACTTTCTTCTCCTTCGCTTGCAGAGATAAATGCTTCGGACTCAGAAATTGAGTCAGATTCTTTTGCAGGGCTCTCTTTCTTTTGACTAGCTCTCAATTCTTTATTTAGAATTGCTCTCAGAGAACCAATAGCTACAGTTTTTATTGCCAACATTTTTTGCCGGCGAAACCTAGGTTTGGGGTTGTCACTGGGGGTGTAGATGAGGATGTGTTTGAGGGAGACACTGGTGGGGGAGTTGCAAGGTTATCTTGAGGGTTTGTCATGGTGAAGGATTTCTGGAGAATTTTGGGAATTTTGGAAATTTTGGAGAGAAAGAGGATGGTCAAAACTTGGGAGAGATTAATGACGATTATGGACTAAAAAGGAGTATGTGGAGTGTATTTAAAGAAGATTATGATTAAATTCATAACGGCAATCTTTTTGCAGTAGTCAATTAGGAGTCTAATCACTTTAGAACTTCGGTCTCTTAGTGATTAATAGGTGACGCTAGTTTTTAGGAAAGAATCCCATTTTCCTTGGAATTCTAGGAGAATGAAACTGGTTCAATGCTCAACGGATATAATTTTCGGGAGTTTGGTGAAAATAGGACTTCTGCACATGATTGAAAAATTAATCTTTCTAATTGTGCAAAGTATAGAAACATACCTGAACTTTCTCATTAGCATATACTGATGAACCAGGTTCTTCAAGTAGAACTTCTCTTGATTATGCCTCAAATGCTAGAATAGAAAAACTTTGTAAGAGATCAGTGAGTTAATATAAACACATGTCATAGGAGTATACTGATTAGAGTATGAGACTGAGTAAGAATTAGTCTACATATTTACATAAAGTTAGAACTTCTAACCAAATTTTTTTTTCTTTCATTACATTCTGAACTGGTTCTTTTAGGTGATCCTAATCATCCCTAATTCCAACATGTTCCTCTCAAAGTTTTCCCTATTCAGTGCTTTAGTGAAGATGTCAGCTATTTGTTTATCAATAGCACATAATTCTATTGAGATTAATCCTTTCTCATAGTTATCTCTTAAGAAGTGGTGTCTCACATCTATGTGTTTGGTCCTTTTATGATGAATAAGGTTCTTTGTCATACTTATAGCACTAGTGTTATCACAAAATATTGGTATACATCCCACTTCAATTCCAAAATCTACCAACTGTTGTTTGATCCATAGAAATTGAGTACAACAAGAAGCTGCAACCACATATTCAGCTTCAGTAGTAGATAAGGCTACTGAATTTTGCTTTTTGGTAGCCCATGATATAAGACATGAACCAAGGAAGTGTGCCATACCTGAGGTACTTTTTCTATCCACTAGGAAACCTGCATAATCAGTATCAGCATATCCTACTAGATTGAAATTACTACCTTTAGGGTACCAAAGACACAAATCAGTAGTGCCTTTGAGATATCTCAATATCTTCTTGACAGCAGTCAAGTGAGACTCTTTTGGATTTGCTTGAAAACGAGCACAAAGCCTTACATAGAAAATAATTTCAGGTCTACTGGCAGTAAGATACAAGAGTGAACCAATCATACCCCTATACAACTTCTGATCAACTGATGAACCAGGTTCATCAACATCTAATTTAGTGGTAGTTGCGATAGGTGTATCTATTTCTTTAGAATCCTTTATTTTAAACTTTTTGATTAGTTCTTTTGTATACTTTTGCTGATAAATCATGGTTCTATTTTGACTTTGTTTGATCTGCAACCCTAGGAAGAAGTAAGCTCACCCATCATGCTCATTTCAAACTCACTCCCCATTAGTTTTGCAAAGTCCTTACTTAACTTATCAGTGGTGGCCCCAAAGATTATGTCATCAACATAGATTTGCACAAAAAGGAGAACCTTACCTTTTTCCCTTAAGAATAAGATAATATCAATTTTACCTCTTTTGTAACTATGCTCCAGTAGGAATTTTGATAGCCGTTCATACTAAGCTCTTGGGGCCTGCTTGAGCCCATATAGAGCTTTGTCTAGTTTGTACATATGCTCAGGACATTCCTTGCTTTCAAATCCTGGAGGTTGTTTCACAAACACTTCTTCCTTTAGGTAGCCATTAAGGACAACACTTTTGACATCCATATGTGCTGCAAAGGCTATGAGAAGTCTGATTGCCACTAGTCTTGCAATTGGAGCAAAAGTCGCATCATAGTCTGTTCCCTCCTCTTGGCTGTAATCTTGGACCACTAATATTGCCTTGTTCCTTGTAACAGTTCCATCTTCATCAAGTTATTCCTAAAGACCCATTTTGTACCAATGACTGATCTGTCCTTGGGTCTTGGAACTAGGTGCTAAACTTGACTTCTTTCAAACTGGTTAGCTCATCCTGCATTGCATTCACCCAATCTGCATCCTACAAAGCCTCAACAATATTTTTAGGTTCAATGATATATAAAAAAGTATTAAAAGCACACATATTCTTTAATTGTGATCTGGTTTTGACTCCAGATGTTGGATCAGTGAGAATGTTCTCAATGGGATGAGAACTTTGATACTTGTGAGGTTTCACAACCAAGTGACTTATGCTGGATGTTTCAGCCATTTGCTGAGAAACAGATTCATGAACAGGTTCCTTTAAGGAATTTATTTCAATTCCTTTTTGATTTCTTCCCCCTGTCAGGTTGCCCTATATGGAAGAACCTGTTCCATCACCTGTTCCTTCTGTTGGTATCACTTTGACTTGAGCTGATGCTTCAGCCAAGTTTTTACTAGTCCAATGGCTTCATCTTCATGTTCCAGTCTCTCAGAAAGAATGTTAGTTTCATCAAATACTACATGCACACTTTCTTCTACACACAAAGTTCTTTTGTTAAACACTTTATATGCTATGCTATGTGAAGAATATCCCAAGAATATTCCCTCATCACTTCTGGGATCAAACTTACGTAGGGAGTCTTTTCCATTATTGTACACATAACACTTGCAACCAAATGCCCTAAGATGGGATATGTTTGGTTTTCTCCCTTTAAGTAACTCATAGGGAGTTTTCTCAACAAGAGGTCTAGTCATGCATCTATTGATTATGTAGCATGCAATGTTTACAGCCTCTGCCTAGAAACTGTGAGGTAATTTACTAGAAATTAGCATGGTTCTAACCATATCCTCCATAGTTCTATTATTTCTTTCAACTACTCCATTTTGTTGAGGTGTCCTAGGGGCAGAGAAATTACCATCTATACCATTTTCATCATAGAATTCAGCAAACTTTGCATTTTCAAATTCAGTTCCATGTTAAGACCTAATGGATGCAAGTTGATTTCCTAATTGTTTCTGAGTTTTTCTAACAAAAGTAGTAAACATTTCAAATGCTTCATCTTTAGATGTCAGAAATAGTACCCAGGTAAATCTAGAATAATCATCAACAAATAACATTACATATTTCTTTCCACCTCTGCTCATGGTTCTCATTGGACCACAAAGATCCATATGACCAGTTCCAACGTCTTGGACGTACTTACCATTTTCTTGGATTTGAAGGATGACCTTACTTGCTTCCCCCCTTGCACATGCCTCACAAAATTTGTCTTCCTTGAACTTGATATTAGGTATCCCTATCACCAAGTCCTTGGAGACTAATTCGTTTAGCTGATTTAGACTTGCATGAGCAAGTCTTTTGTGCCACATGAGGAGATCATTAACTAACACACGTAAGCAAGTGAGTTCATTTTCTGAAAGAGTTGACAAATCTACAATGTAAATATTGTTAACTCTTTTTCCCTGCAAAATAATCTTGTCAGTGGTATCTGGTAGAGGTGAAAGCCACAAGGTTACCTCTGTCACACAATTGTAACACACTTATTAAGCTATATTTCAAGCCATCTATCGGGTAGACATTCTCTATGGAATGAGAATCTGTTTTTCTTACTTTACCAACCTCAATGATCTCACCTTTCTTTCCATTACCAAAGGAGACATTACCTCCTTTTAAGTCCTCAAGTGAAAAGGAACTGGTCCTTGTTCCCAGTCATATGTTTTGAGCAGCCACTATCCATATACCATATTTGGCTACTCCCTTTCACTTAGACCTACAAAAGGAAATCAGGGATTAGTCTTAGGAACCCAAACTTGTTTGGGTCTCTTTCTATGGGCAAAAGGATGAATCAGATTCTTTCTTGCCCAACCAGGCATCTTGTGTTTTTCTTGAACAAAAGCTTTGTTCTTTTAACTGGCATTTTCTTTTGCATTGCATTCATTTTTGTAATGACCAGTCTTGCCATAGTGTGTGTAGATTTTATTCTCAGGAAGTGTGAGGTACTTGCTTTTAGGGTCCCATTTTGGAGCTTGAGTCCCATAGCCAAGTCCTCTCTTGTTGCTACTGTGATGCTCTTGCAACGAGGAGAGTGCATCAGAGGCCTTGTTCCATTTGCAAGTTCTGTCTAATTCATGTTTCACCTTTCCTAGGTCTTCTTTTAGGACTTTAATTAGTTCATCCTTGTTATACAATTCATCCTTCATCTTTCCTAGTTTTTCTTCTAGAGTGAGACATGTGTGATCAACTTTCTTCTTTCCAGTTCCTAGTTTCAATCTTAAATTTTTAGACCTCAGTTCTAGGACACTGTTATCAAGTTCAAGAACCTGGTTCTTCAACTCAGTATTTGTATTATCACTCTCATTTGCTCTAGACTCTAGACTTTTACATTTTGCTTTTAGGATCACACATTCTTTAGAAAGAACTTCCTTCTCATTGTTAATTATTTCAGACTCGTCAATGAAGTCTAGTAATAGCTCATCCAATTTTTATTTAGACAAAAATTTAATATTATTTTTGAGATGAAGAATACTTATCTCTTGTTCATCATTTGATTCTCCGATGGCCATCAGTGCTTTCTCCTCTTCATCTTCATCTTCTGAGTCTTCATCTGAGGTTTCTCCCCAAGCAACAACCATAGCCTTGGTTGAACCTTTGTTTTTTTAGGTTGAACCTATTCCTTCATTCAGCTCTTTCTTTCTTCCACTCAATTTCCCATTAAGGGCAGTTCTTGATCATGTGATCAGTCTTACCACACTTGTAGCAACCCTCATTGGTCTATTTCTCCGGAGCTCTTGTTTTGTTGAAGATTGTACCTCTTGAAGAACCCTTTCCTCTCATCAGGTACTTTTTGAAATCCCTAGTGATCATAGCCACTTCATCATCTTCCAGATCTGCACCTTCAGCAATTATGAGAGCTAAGCTTCTCTCCTTCTTGGGGGTATCCATTTTCATGGTTTGACTTCCTATTTCATAAACAATCAAATTTCCAATCAGTTCATCCAGTCTAAGGGTAGCAATATTCTTGGAATCCTGAATAGCAGTGATTTTTCTTTCCCGTGTGACTGGAAGAACCCTTGTCGGAATTTTCTCAACCTTATCTTCTTCAAGGATAATCCTTCCATGAGACTCAAGTTCATTTGTCAAAGTAGTAAATCTACTATACATCTCCTGGATAGTTTCTCCTTCCTTCATAGTAAAATTTTCATATTGAGAATACAAAAGTGTTCCTCTTGATCTTTTCACTTGAGGTGTTCCTTCATGGGCCACTTGCAGAGTGTCCCATATTTCCTTAGCAGTTGTGCATCTTTGGATCCTACTGTACTTATCTGGTCCTAGTCCATTTACAAGCCATTTCTTGGCTTTAGCATTTTCTCCCACTTACTCAGGTCTTCAGCAGTACAGTCAACCCTTGTCTTTGGCACATCAATTCCTTCAGCATTCTTCTTTGTGGTTGCTAGGGGACCATCAATGACTATGTCCCAGAGTTCATAATCTTCCTCTATAATGTGATCTCTCATTCTGTTCTTCCACCAAGAATAGTACTAACTATTGAAAAGTGGAGGCCTAGCAGTGGATTGCCCTTCCCAGTTCCCAGGTGGTGCACTCATTGTTGATCTTCTCCTAAGGTGTTAGCCTCTTCAAAGATAACCTGCTATGATACCAATTGATGTTATACACGTCAATACCACATAAGAGGGGGTTGATTTGTGTGGTACCTAATTTTCGTACTAGAAGAACCTGGTTCTTCTAGATGTACTTACTATTACTGTTTGCGGAATTAAGAGTTCATAAAATAAAAGATACAGAGATTTTAAGTGGAAAACACCTATCTCAAAAGGTTAAAAAAACCACGATCTACTACTCCGTAGGATTTTCCCAAACTTCCATTAAAATCACTAAGTCAAAACAGCATTTACAAAACTCTTGTAAACCTAAGGATTAATCTCTAATCCCAGTGTGGCAACCAGCCTCTAACTGCTGCGACACATTCAAGTTAGCCTATAACTTGAATACTCAAAGTACCTATTACAATTGCTTCTACAAAAGCTGAAAGGTACAATATGAAACACCTACTACAATTGAACTAGAATAAGAATAAACACAATAGAATTGGTTCTTCAATCTGGTTCATGTAGCTTCAGGAATGCACACTTGAATCACACATAAATTGCTTGCAAAATTGCCTAGCTCTTTTGCTCTCAATTTAGTTTAACTTATGCGTATGTGCAATGCCGGTAAAAGAGAACAATCATAGTTATTTAAAGAGTTAGTAATTAGAGTTTGATTGAGACTCAATTGCTGATCCTTCATCGAATTCGAGTCCCAGAACATTTCAAACTCCAACCCTTATTCTTGATCCAGATTTTTTTCTCTTCACATAAGAAGACTTCATCTTCTTATCCTTTATCGATCAGTTCAGAAGATATTGTTACTGATCCTTGAGACATATCTTCTTCATGTGCATCTCACACGTATAGGTAGATAACCACTGTGTCTCACATGATGGACCTGGTCCATGACTGAATTCATTTTGTTAATCTTCAAAACTTCATCTGAATTTGGGCCAACACTCTACTTATTTCTGGGCTGACTTCACTTGTTGTTTCTACTCTGCTGTTGAACCCCATCAATTTCTATTTTGATTTGAAATCCAGGTATTCATTTCACCTCCCAATGTATCAGAATGGATGAACATGAAGTGGTCTTATTCAAGTTGATAATTTAAACCGAGTAGTTGTTTAAATGATGAATCTGCACCTTTCACGCTAGTTAATTGTGTATTTGGATTAGCTTTCAATATGTAAACATTATGCTTACCTTTCATTGTTCAAATTCCTCATGAGTTCTTAAAATTTCGACTAGTATTTTAATATAGATATTCTGTGTAAAGGGACTCTCAAGGATAGTCATAATGAGTGTTTGCAGATGTAGTATTCAATATTACTTTTGCTAAATCTAAGCTATTGGTTTGAAGCTTCTTTTTAAGAATCTGGACTAGTACTTTGTTTGTTGGTAGAAACTCCTGGTGGTTTTAGATATTGAACGACCCAAAATCAGTAGATATGGTAATCTCTATGCAAGAGTAATTTGTTTTGCTTTCTCAAGTTCCTGAATATTATTGCTAATTGGTCTTTGAAGAAGTATAATTTGTTTTATTTGGAACTCTGGGTTTACTGAGAATTACTAGTTAAATTATGGTGGAAAAGATGTCATAGTAATCACTTAGTGGGTACTACTCTATTAAATTAAAAGTTGTTGTTGTTGTTTTGTTTCATCAATCTATTTGGATGAATGTCGAGCATAGCTGCAGGTTACCTTAGAAGTAATAAAAAGTTTTTTTGTTTTTTAAAATGTTCTTGAGTTGTTGTCTATTGTGGATGTATATTGGCACACATGTTGCCTAGTTAAGTACTAAAGTGTCAATCTCCTTATATTATTTGGACGCCTTTTTCCAGTAAAAATAATGCTTGAAATGGTGCTCCTATGCGTGTTCGTAATGTTTAAAAATGCTAGATGGAACTTAGATCGTTCAATGTTCTGCAGTTGCACTACTACATTCTTTTACTGTATCAACTTTACATCTTAATCCTGAGTTATCATTGAAATTTCGCTACTGTTAGGAGAGACTTGGGTTTTTCCTCACGAATATTAATAAATCACAACAGAAGATCTGCATGCCATCCTTGAATAAATATTAAGTTGTTATATTAATTAAGTTGGCAAGTTAGTGGTTAGTGTAAGAATCTTTAGTGAGCTGGTAAAATTTGCGACCATGAGCATCTGTATTAAAAGCTTTTAGGTGCGATTTATTGTAACATCGTGGTTATGTATACGTTCGCGTAATATAATTATGATATTTTTTTAAAAACAAAAATTGGAGTATGCGTTCGCGCAACTTCACCCAAACTTTCTTAATAATAATAAAGCATTATTAATTATGGACACGTTCGCGTGACACGATTTTGACGCGCCAAACAAATGGGTATATGTACACGTAACCCGTTTAAAGATAATTTTCTGATTAAAAGCGGGAAATGCACATATGTTACAAAATCATTAATTAGACAATTTAATAAGCCAAGTAGGAACAAAGTGACCGTGCTAAAACCACGGAACTCAGGAATGCCTAACATCTTTTTTCGGGTTAACATAATTCCATACCCAAATTTCTGGTTTGCAGACTGTAATACGGAGTCAATCCTTTCCTCGATTCGGGATTTGAACCGGTGAGTTGGGACACCATAAATCTCCCAAGTGGCGACTCTAAATCTTTTAATAATATAATTCCGTTTCGATTGTCTTTTAATTGGAAAAACTGCCTTTATTATACCCTCTCGGGGGTGTAGTGAAAAAGGAGGTGTGACATTTATGTTGATATCTATACGGATCATAAGAGCCTCCAGTATATCTTCAAGCAAAAGGAATTGAATTTATATCAAAATAGATGGTTGGAGCTACTTAAAGATTATGACATTGATATTTTATGCCATCCAACTGATGCAGGGCTTTATCTGCTGGTTATTATTGTACTTTACATCTATTTCGTATTTCTTATATTGCTGATATTTTATTATGATTCTATTGATGGTACCAATATATCGTTTCTTGATTCCTTCTTGAGACGAGGGTCTCCTGAAAACAGCCTCTCTGCCCCTCGGGGTAGGGTAAGGTCTGTGTTCATATTACCCTCCCCATACTCCACTTGTGGGATTATACTGGATTGTTGTTATTGTTGTTGTTGGTGTTGTTTATATTTTATGCCATCCAGGGAAGGTGAACATGGTAGCTGACTCCCTCAACCGTATATCTATGGGTATCCTATCATATTTACAGCCAGAAAAGAGGGGAATAGCCCATGAGATTCATCAGCTAGCTAGTCATGGAGTTCGGTTACTGGACTCATGTGATATTGGAATTACTATTCAGGATACGACAACATCCTCTTTAGTAACTGAAGTTAATGAATGCCAGTACGAGGATCCTATGTTAATTCATTATAAGGACACCACCCATCAGAAAGAGGAGACATCGTTTGAGATTATAGAAGATGGGGTCCTCAGATATCGAGGACGATTATGCGTCCCTAGTGTTGCAAGGCTGCATCGGCAGGTTATGAGAGAAACTCATTATTCTCGTTATTCTATCTATCCAGGAGCAACAAAGATGTATCAGGGAAGTTTATTGATAGGAAGGAATGAAAAAGGATATAGCGGAGTTTGTTGCTCAATGCACTAACTGTTAGCAAGTTAAGATTGATCATCAAAAACCCGATAGATTATTGCAGGCTATAGAGATTCCGACTTGGAAATGGGAAGTAATCAATATGGATTTCATCTTAGGATTATCTTGTACTTAGGGTAAGTTTGATTCTATATGGGTGATTGTTGATAGGCTTACAAAATTAGCCTATTTTCTGCCCGTTAGGACTACATATTCCGTAGAGGATTATACAAGGTTTTATATTAAGGAGATAGTACGACTGCATGATGTCCTTGTATTTATTATCTCGAATAGAGGAGCTCAGTTTATAGCTAAGTTTTGGACGTCCTTTCAAAAAGGATTGGGGAGTCAAGTAAGTCTTAGTACGTCATTTCATCCCCAGACAGACAGACAAGCTGAGAGTACTATTCAGGCACTTGAGGATATGTTACGGGCTTGCATGATATACTTCAAGGGTAGCTGGGATGATCGTTTGCCGCTTATTTAGTTCGCGTATAATAATAGCTATCATTCCAGTATTCAGATGGCTCCATAAGAAGCTCTTTACGAACACAAATGTAGGTCACCTATAGAGTGGTTCGATGTTGGGGAAACTATGTTAGTAGGACCAGAATTGGTACAACAAGCAATCGAGAAAATTAAGCTTATACAAGAAAGGCTATTAGCAACTCAGTGCCGTCAGAAGTCTTATGCGAATAATCGACGACGTGACTTGGAGTTTTAGGTTGACAACTGAGTATTCCTAAAGGTATCACCTTTGAAAGGTGTCATGAGGTTCGATAGGAAAGGAAAACTTAGCCATCGGTACATTGGACCATATAGGATCATACGCAAGGTAGTCGAGGTAGCATAAGAGTTAGACTTACCTTCAGACTTGGAGTTTGTACATCCAGTCTTTCATGTGTCTATGCTCCATAAATGTATCGAAGATCCTTCCAGAATCCTGTTAGTTGATGATGTCTAGGTCACAAAATATCTATCATATGAGGAAACTCCCATTGCTATACAAGATACATAGGTTTGGAGATTGAGGACTAAAGACATAGCTTCGGTGAAAGTACTTTGGAGAAACAACAATGTGGAAGAAATGACTTGGCAGGCCAAATAAGTCTTGATATTGTCACTTATTTCCTCTTCCAGAGAATGATCCAACTGAGATATCACAACCTTAAGGTACGTGTATGGATTCTTGTGTTAGTTATTGTCATTAGTCATGTGAGGCCATTGTCGTTATTGATGATTATGGTCCTATATGGCGTTGAATTATTGAGTTTCTACGGGAAGAGTTGGTAGTAATATTGTTACAAAGGCGACTCTGCCAAAGATTATATAGATCCCAAGGAGTTAAACATTCGAGGACGAATGTTTCTAAGGGGGAAAGGATGTTATTTTCATACGTTAATGTTTCGTCTTCAGTAAATCGATGTAGACTCGGGAATGAGATTATCATGAGGTTACATGAATTTATGCTATTTATAAAAAGTGATAAGTAAGTTCCATGAAGGATAAAGGGAAAATGAATCCAAGAAAATAAGATTCCTTGAAGGTTGTCGATTTGGATAAAATACGGTCTGAGCTTCAATACCTGACATTTATGGACTAATGCCATACAAGGTACTCTATCACCACGATAGTAGGGTACATAAAATAAATTAAAAGTGAGTAGTATTTGTCGATGCCCCCTTTTTCTCGTGAATCGGGTTTATGACATTTAGGAAGACAACTCGTTCCCTTTTGAGAATTGGGTTTTTGAATTGAAGAGTCGCCAGCTAATGATTAAGTGCATTAGGACACTAAGAGGGTTTTGATTTAGAAAATAGAGAATTGGGTAAGGGATAGAAATTATCTCGAGGGGAAGTGTTAGGCACCCCTCAAGATCCACTAGTGTGGTTTCCGACCATGCTATAATTGTGACTTTAAGTGCAAGCAAAACTACAGATACATGGTAGTTTCACATAATGGTTGCAAGCAATAAAAATAAAAGGAGTTAAAGAAGTTGAAGTCTGGGAGAAAAATAGTTTAGAAATTCTAAAAATAAACAAGTATAGGGGAAGGGGTTTTGCACTTATTTTGAGTAATTAAAATCAAATTGAAGAAGCCAAAATTTTGGGAAGAAAGCAATTTTGAAGTTTCGAAAATAAACAAGTAAAGGAAGGGGGGTCCTAAGTTTATAAATAATATGGATCACCCCACAGAACACCCGATAACCATTTATACATGTGGTGTTATCGCGTGGTCATCATATACATATCTACCCTTTCCTAACCCGTTAAGGTATTAAACGTGAAATGGTCTCGCTTTGCTTATTGCATGCTATTACCCACCCTAATCCTATCAGTCTCGGAGGCATTTGGGACTACTAATCCTAAAGGGAAAAGGTATGGGGTTTTATAGTTTTAAAGGACAAAATTCTAAGGCGACAATCAAAACATATATGACAGGTATGGGGAAGAACATAGACAAATAAGGCTCAAACAAACCTCCTAAAATCAAAGAGAAGCACATAGTTTTAGCATGTCTTTCAGATACTGATTAAGGTCTAATTAAACTTAAGAGTCGAGGAGGCAGACTGGTTTATTGCATATTTCAGATAAGAAATCGGAATCAGACCTGTCTGCTGGTTGGAATTTATAGAGTCTGATTCTATTAACTAATTTACCTTATAGTTTGCCTAGGTGAAACCTATATGCATGGTATCTAAATAAAAGAGAAAGATACTGATTTCAGAAGCAGATTTATTAATAGCAGGATCATAAGTTCTGCCAGCGTTTAAGCATTGTTATTACCAATTTTAAACTTATAAATGAGTTGAGGGATTCAGATTGGTTGATTACTCCTATAGGCATGCTTTCTAAGCGTGACTGATTTTAACCTTTATGGAAGCACAGAAATCATATAGGCATGGTGTCTAGAATACTACTTTTTATTATTTAAACCTATATATCATTTGCCTAGTGATGGATACGTATGCAGAATTCAGGAAGCCCTATAGACATGCTCTCTATATGATAGGCAAGAATGCAAAATCCTATAGACAGGTTCTCTATATGAGATGCAGAAATACAGTAGCGACTAATATGATATATTACGTATGAAATGCAGAACTTATAGGCATGATTTCTAAGATGCAAAAGTGTAGAAGTTTAAAGACATTGCTTTCTAAAAAATACAGAAGTGCAGAACCTAAAACAGGACTTCTATATGAAAATGTAGAAACACAGAACTTAACACAGGATTTCTATATGAAAATGCACAACTTAAAACAGGATTTTTATATGAAAGTGTAGAAGTGCAGAACTTAAAATAGGATTTCTATATGAAAATGCATAGCTTAAAGCAGGATTTCTATATGAAAGTGCATAAGTAAATACCTAATGAACATGATATCTACCATTATGCGTACAATAAGTAACCCTCCCCTTTTCAATATAAAGCACATGAGTTATTACAAATTATTACAGACCAGAATGAATACAGAAAAGGTAAGAAAAATACATCAAAAAGCTAAAATCCCAACCAAGGAGAGCATGATTCAGACGTCTATCTAAAGCATGAATTAAACCAACTCCAAAGATCAAATTCCAAAGCCTTTCTCTTATTTGGGATGTATCAGAGTTCCCTAAGAGTCTTTAATGGACTCAGGGCAGTGCTTACACCCAAATATATATTGCAAAATTATATTATAGTGCAGTGTGGAAGGGCTAGCCCTCAAATGTCCAAGTTCAGAGGGAGCTCATGGTCCCAAAGCCAGGCTAATAGGAGGGGTGGGGGCAGAACTTAGAATCTAAGAGAGAGTGCAAGTGCATAGAGAGGATTTTGGTAAAAGCCATGACAGGCTGGTGGTCGTACCCAGTAATTAGGAGTGTTGGCACACCCCAACCAGCTTGTTAGCCACATTGTTTGGGAGTTAGGATCCATTAAAGGATTAAGTCTAGTTAAGAGCAACAATTGGGATGCTGTCAGGCCTGAATTTTAACTCAAATACATAGAAGGGAATAAGGGTATGGGGAATTCATAACAGCAATAGATGCAAAGAAAACACCATATTCAATACCGAACATAAATTGCAAAGTAGACAAGATTGTAGAAAACTGTAATGCAAACACATAGGGATGAGGCTGAAAACGAAATTAGAACATACCAGTTTCAGGGAAACAAAGAGAGAAGAGCAGTAGTAAAGCCAAATTGCAAACACACAGCCAGAAGATTTCAAAAGAGTGTGAGGGTGCAGGAGTATTGAAATTGAAAGTATTCAATAAGTGTTGTGTGTTAGAGTATTCAACTCAAGATGTCTTAAAGTGTTGAAGGGTCATGCCCTTTATAGTGCAGAAAGCAAGTAAGAAAAAGGTAAGAAAATAGTTTTGAAATCAATTACATAAGGTCTCCCTTTAATTAAGGGATTCTGATTTTAAATGGGCAGAATAAATAAGGAAAGAATTTGATCAAAATATTTTCCAAAGTAGTACAAGAGGGGCAAATACATAGAAACTATTTAAGGGAAGAGTTTGATAGCAACACGGTTTGTGCAAATAAAGAAAGGCAATCAATCAATAGTCAGTAAAATTTAGAAATTGAGTTATGGTATGACTGAATCCAACCAAAAAGGTGAAGAAAGGTTCAATTAAAGAAAATCAGTAACAATCAATTGAACCTTATTAAAAGGAATTCTGAATCAATCACAAATTGGCAAAACCCTTTTTAAAGGAAGAATTCCTCATCTATAAAGCATACAGACATGTCAAACAAGAATGAACTGTCATGCTAATTAGAAAGAGTCTAGTATAGAAAAGTTCAGACAAACAAAGAGGCTCAAATTCAGTACATAGACTCAGACTTAGTTTGAGAGAATCCAGGGTTCCATAATAGAACCCTAGTCCAAACACAAGATCAAACTCACCAAAACCCCAAATCCTAGGGTTTTCAACTCGAATCAGATGCAGAAATGAGAAGACAAATAATTGAAACAGGCTCAGAGGTCTCTTTTAGAGACTTATGAGAAAACAAGCTGGTAAAATAGCAGGTTTGAAACAAACATAGTGCAAAAGCTGACTTGAAGCATAAAGAACATGTTTTAAGAAAAGCTTGGAACTTAAACAAGTTTAGAAGACAAAGAGTTAGTATAAACCTAAGGAAATAGTAGATGAAACATGTCTAGAAAGAACTCAAACAAAGTCCAGAAGAAGGAAAATAAAGAACTAAGAGCTTAGTAGCAAATACAGTAAAGAAACATAGGGGTAAACGAACACATAAGATAAACGTGTGAAAGCATGATATAGAAACCAGTAGAGGAAAGATCGGAGCACAATAGAAAATATGCATAATAAGGAAAAAATAAGAACACAAGAGAAGAGCATGCAAGGTAGAAAAGAGAACATAATAGCATAGAGAGAGTCACACAAAGGAAAGAAGAAGAAGAGTCGGATAAATATTTCAAAAAATTTCAGAAACCCTAAATCGAAGAGAAATAAATTTTGAAAGAAAAGAATAGGAAAAAAATTTTAAAACTCCAGTAGAACACAGATATAGCATAGATT
Organism: Nicotiana glauca; assembly: GCA_026770625.1. Classification (NCBI taxonomy): domain Eukaryota; kingdom Viridiplantae; phylum Streptophyta; class Magnoliopsida; order Solanales; family Solanaceae; genus Nicotiana; species Nicotiana glauca. The sequence continues at coordinate 33,746 of MU740959.1, read as the reverse complement.
TAAGAAAACAACAAGAGAAAACCTCGAATAGCTTAGGTTTTCATAGAAACCCTAGAAATGAGAAAGGCTTGGAAGAAAGTCCGATCTTGAGTCGGAGAGGTCAGAAATAGGCTCATGATACTTGGATACGCCGGAGCGAGGCCGGAGAGGCCTCAAAGCCATGACTCTGAGAAGATTTGAGAGAACATCATCGAGCTCAGACCTTGAAACTTCGAACACCCAGGGTTTAAAGGTGGAGGGGGGGTGAGTACAGGCCATCCATAGCCTAAGAAGCCATGGATTCCGGTGAGGTTATGGTTGGAGAGGATGAGAGAGGCTAGGGTTCTAGGGAAGCTTCGAGAGAGTTTAAGAGAGCGAGAGTATCCAAAGGCAGCTGAGAGATAGAAAATGAGGATATCAGGGTATGGTTGGGTGAATTAAAAAAGGAAGGGGTAATCGTGGCCGTTGATCAAAAGGATCAACGGCCTGGATTAAAAGAACACTGGGCGGGTTGGATAAACGGGTTAAGGGGTTGGGTTAAAATTTAAAATGGGCTGGTCCAATTGGGGGTTAAGATTGGGTCAATTGGAGGCTAAAATTGAAATGGGGCTACAATTGAAACGAATTAGGGCTACATATTAAATAGCTAGTTTTCCCTTTTATTTTATAAAAAATAGTAAAATAATTTTAAAATTAAATGAAAAGTACTGAAATAACTAATATATAAATATTAATTTAAAAATAGTGGAACCAATTTTATAATTATAAAAATGCTATCAATCTTAAAATATGCTAAAATTATAATTATATGCAATTTAGCTTTTAATATGCCAAATAAATTTTTAAAAATATACAAAAAACTACCTTAGCTATATTTTGGTGTAGATATGGGAATAAAATAAACTGTTCACCAAAATAGATGATTTTGGAAATAATTATTGATTTTGTACTGCTAAAATGGATAATAAATTGATTTTAAAAATCTTTTAAAAATTTGAAAAAATACTAAAACCCTTGGAAATGCTTATATATGAATATACATATTATTTTGAAAGTATTTTGTACATGTGAAAATATACAGGGTAAAATTGGGTATCAACAGCTGTCCCTCTTTACCTGGGAAGGATGAAAGAGTTGTCGCGTAAAGATATGATGGCCAATTTGACCGAACGAAACAATTTGAAGAGTTTGACTGTGTTCTGGTTCCTGAGCTACCTACATATCCCTAGTCTTATAGGAATCAGCCCACATGTAGTTCAGGATCCATCGACGGAATATGCTGATGGAGGTTTTACAAGAACGGACGTTGTATTCAGGTTAGGAAGGATAGTTAAGGTATAAGCCGGTTTACCTGCAAATGAACAATACAAATGTATATGGTGCAAAATTTAAATATGATGCAAGTTCCCATTGGACCATGAATGCTGTCTTTGGACGGTTAGGATGATGTCCTCAGACCATGATTGGGCCATGAAGCGTATATTAATGGATTCGCAGGCTATGAAATGATGTTTTCGGGCTATGAGAATTATGCCTCCGAACCATGATGCCTTTGAATAATGATATGCAAGAGATAAAAGTGGGGTCCTCATGCCATGGCATGGTGTTCTCGGGCTATGAAAATGGTGCCTCCGAATAATGATGCCTTTGGACAATTTGGCAATCTTTCAGCCCATGAGATGCAAAAAGGTGGTGATCTTTCTGCCCATGCAATGCAATAAGCGGCGATCTTTCAGCCAAATGCAAGGTAAATAAGTGGTGATATTTCAGTCGATACAGATGTAAATAAAAGTGGCAATATTTCAAGCAATGCAAGATATGAATAAGGGTGGCGATCTTTTAGCCAAATGCAAGGTAAATAAGTGGCGATATTTCAGTCGATGCGAGATGTAAAGATAAAGGGTGGCGATATTTCAGCCATGCAAGATAGAGGTAGAGCTTAACCTCGGAAGGCAGAATGGTAGCCTTATGCAATGCAAGAAATGCAGATGGAGACAATGCTTAGTCTCGGAAGGCAGAATGGTAGCCTTATGCAATGTAGGAAATGCAGATGGAGACAAAGCTTAGTCTTGGAAGGCAGAATGGTAGCCTTATGCAATGCTGGAAATGTAGATGGAGACAGAGCTTAGTCTCGGAAGGTAGAATGGTAGCCTTATGCAATGCAAGAAATGCAGATGGAGACAGTTCTTAGTCTCGGATTGCAGAATGGTAGCCTTATGCAAGAGATAAAAGGCGAATAATAATAAAATTTCTTTGCTGATAGCTGGTAACTGATTGTGATATCATGGCTACTCGGGATATTGTATGCGGATAGCGACTGTGAATAGGTGTGATAGTTATGAGAATTGTCTTCCTGAACAGTATGATTGTATTTGATGATTTTGTGGCTTGGGTGCCTGCATCCAAAGAAAAATCGTGAGTTTATAAAGAGGAAAGGTTAGTTTTTGTCCCCGCTGACTTTGCTTGACCTTCTTGGCTCTGATCTGATGACATGGTATGTAGCATAGGGGTAGCATTGCTGAACAAAGCGATTTCGATAATAAAAATGCATGAGTTTGTTAAAGATATGACATAAGTATATAAGAAATATTTTTTTAGATGAATAGATGACTATGAAGTGGTTGAGGACATTGCAACCTCTCTTGCTTTGGAATTTTGAGGGTCCTCCTCAAAATTCTGCCCTAGTTTAATGGGTTGATACTTATGACGGTTGCTTGCAATGATCGGCTGAAGTTACTTCGAAATTTTGAGGGTCCTCCTCAAAATTATTGCGGGGGAAGGGGAATGAAAATTTTATTGAATTGTGACCGAACCATAAGGCTGCCTACGTATCCCCTCTTAAACAGGAATCAGGTCAGACGTAGTTTAAATTATATCATAAAGGAAATCATAAATGGTTACACATAGTATTGCTTCACTACATCTGAATTGATCGGCTTCCGCCAAACTTCTCCGTCCATCTTTGCAAGTATGAGGGCTCCTCATGTTAGAACCCGGTGAACCATGTACGAGCTCTGCCAGTTGGGAGAGAACTTCCCTTTGGCCTTATCCTGATGCGGGAAAATCTTCTTTAACATCAGATGCCCCAGTGTAAACTGTCTTGGCTTGACTCTTTTATTGAAGGCTCTGGACATCCTGTTTTGATAAAGCTGACCTTGGCAAACTGCATTCATTCTTTTTCCATCTATAAGAGCTAACTACTCGTAGCTACTCTTTACCCATTCTACATCGTCGATTTCTACTTCCTGTATGATTCTTAAGGAAGGAATTTATACCTCGGCGGGAATAACCGCCTCTATATAAACCAGCATATAGGGAGTTTACCCAGTTGATGTGCAGACCGTGGTGAGGTACCCCAATAAAGCAAATGATAACTTCTCATGCACTGCTTATGCTTCTCTATCATTTTCCTCAATACCTTCTTGATATTCTTGTTGTTGGCATCTACGGCTTCATTCATCTGAGGTCTGTAGGTTGTAGATTTCTTGTGTTTGATATTGAGGGTTTCACATATGTCTTCAATCAAGTCACTATTGATATTGGAACCATTATCAGTGATGATTGATTCTGGAATCCCGAATCGACAAACACTACGGTCGCGAACAAAATCTGCCACGACTTTCTTAGTCACTGCCTTGTAGGATGTTGCTTTAACCCATTTGGTGAAATAATCAATTGTCACTAGGATGAACCTATGCCCATTTGATGTGTCATGTTCGATTGGTCCAATAACATCCATTCCCCATGCGGCCAACGGCCATGGTAAGCTTGTTGCATTAAGCTCATTTGGAGGCACCCTTATCATGTCGGCATGTATCTGACAGCGGTGGTACTTTCGGACATGCTGGATGGAGTCCGTCTCCATAGTCATCCAAAAATAACTTGGCGGGAGTATCTTCTTGGCTAAGACAAATCCATTCATATGTGGATCACAGGTACCGACATGTATTTATTCTAGTAGTCCGGATGCTTCTCTTGCATCGACACACCTTAGTAATCCCAAATTCAGAGTCCTCCTATACGGGATTCCTCCGCTGTGAAAGAAGTTGTTAGATAACCTCCGAAGTGTGCGCTTCTGAGTGGGATTTGCAAGGTCCGAGTATTCTCCTTTTGCCAAGTATTCCTTGATATCATGAAACCAAGGTTTTCCATCTACTTCTTCTTCGACATGAGCACAGTAAGTTGGCTGATCATAGATCTTTACAGGGATAGGATCAATGAAATACTTGTCTGGGTGCTGTATCATGGACGATAGGGTAGCCAATGCATCAACAAACTCACTCTGGAACCTGGGGACATGTTGGAATTCCGTCTTTATGAATCTCTTCCTCTACTCCTGTACATGATGCAGATAAGGGAGTTTCTTAGAGTTCTTGGTTGCCCATTCTTCTCGGACCCGATGTATAAGCAAGTCTGAATCCCCAATCACTAGCAAGTCTTGAATGTTCATGTCAATGGCCATCTTGAGCCCTAAGATGCAGGCTTCGTACTCGGCCATATTGTTGGTGCACGGGAACCTGAGTTTAGTAGACATTGGATAATGCTGGCCAGTTTCTGATACTAGGACTGTTCATATGCCAAATCCCTTAAAGTTTGCTGCTCCATCGAAAAATATCCTCCAACCATCATAGGATGCTGCAATATCTTCTCCTGTGAAGGATACCTGTTCGTCAAGAAAATACGCCTTTAGGGGTTCGTTTTCTCCGTCCACGGGATTTGGGGCAAAATGATCTACCAATGCTTGTCCTTTGATTGCCTTCTGAGTTACATATATAATGTTGAATTCACTTAGTAGGATTTTCCACTTGGCTAGCTTGCTAGTGGGCATGGGCTTTTGAAAGATTTACTTCAGCGGATCCATTCTTGATATGAGGTATGTAGTGTAGGCACAGAAATAGTGCCTCAACTTCTTAGCTACCCAAGTCAGATCACAACAGGTGTGTTATAATAGAGAATATCAGGCCTCATACGGGGTGAACTTCTTACTAAGATAATAGATGGCATGTTCCTTCCTCCCCGTTTCATCATGTTGCCCCAGAATGCAACCGAACGCTCCATCAAGTGCTGCAAGATAGAGTAATAGGGTCTACCTGGCTCTGGCAGGACCAAAACTGGTGGAGTTGACAGGTACTCCTTGATTCTGTCAAAGGCTTTCTGACAATCATCAGTTCATTTGGTAGTGGCGTCCTTCTTCAATATCTTAAATATTCGCTCATAGATAATAGCAGATTGTGCTATGAACCGGCTGATGTAGTTAAGTCTCCCCAAGAAACTCATAACGTCCATCTTGCTCTTTGGCGGTGGCAATTCTTGAATAGCTTTGACCTTTGAGGGATCTAGCTCTATCCCTCGGCGACTTGCAATAAACCCAAGCAGTTTTCCAGCAGGAACCCCGAATGCACATTTTGTGGGATTCAGCTTCAAGTTGTATCTTCTCAATCTGTTGAAGAATTTCCTCAAATCTTCCATGTGATTAGTGTCTTTCTTGGACTTAATGATAACATCATCTATATATACTTCGATCTCCTTATGTATCATATCATGGAAAATGGTAGTCATGGCCCTCATGTAGGTGGCCACAGCATTCTTCAACCCAAACGACTTAATTTTGTAACAATACATCCCCCACGGCGTAATGAAAGACATTTTCTCAATGTCTTACTCATCCATCCATATCTTATGATACCCAACAAAACAATCAATGAATGACTGCAGCTCATGCTTGGTGCAGTTGTCGATTAGAATGTGTATGTTCGGCAAGGGGAAGTCTTCTTTGGGACTGGACTAGTTGAGGTCCCGGTAGTCGACACAAACTCTAACCTTCATGTCCTTCTTTGGCACTAGCACAATATTGGCTAACCATGTTGGATACTCTACTACTCTGAGAACCTTTTGACTTTCTTGGTGACTTCTTCCTTGATTTTCAAACTCATGTCAGGCTTCAACTTTTTGAGCTTCTGCTTTGCCAGTGGACATGTCGGATTAGTTGGCAGTTTGTGTGCAATAATAGATGTACTCAAACCAGTCATGTCGTCATACGACCAGGAAAATATGTCCTCATATTCCCTTAGAAATTCCGTTCACTCTTCCTTTTCTGATGATAACAAATGAACACTAATGCGTGTTTCTTTGACATTTTTTACATCTCCCAGGTTAACAATCTCAGTCTCGTCCAGGTTGGACTTGGGTATATTCTCAAAATCCTCAACCTCTTAACAACCTCTTCTGGTATATTATCTTCCTCTGAGTCTATATTCGTTTGTTGCGTTGTCTCGTTGCAAGTCACAGTCATCGGCTCATCAAGATAAGTAATAGTAGTGCTGTGTAAATAAAGTAAATGAGATAAAGTAATAAGAGTTAGATTTATAAGAAACCGAAGCGCTTTTGATAAATTTCATAACAATTTTGAACATTGGAGCTCTTATTTTGAAATTAAAAATGCGAAAAGAAAGTCGACTAAAATAAAGATAATGCATGGTGCTTTGTTTAGCCTTGCTACCCTAAAGCTTTTAGGGCTTTGGTAGTTCTGACGGTCTAATTGTTGATGCATGCTCCTCGGCTTACGGCTTGTATGGAAGGGCCTTCCTCCCCCTCCTCCTCAAAAATAACACAAAAGTCCATGTTATCATCTTCCAAAAACAAACTCCTCATCCCTGCCAGTGCTTCCTCTTCTTCCGACCCATATATAACATCGGTTGGCTAGAAAATTTTCTCTAAGCGAGGTATCGACTGCTCTAGCGGACAATAAGGTCCGCGCCATGGTGGCGACCATTTATTGAACTCTTTTGAGGTATACTCGTATCCTAGACCGAAGGTGGTACCATGTTTCTTCAGCTTGATAGGCTTAGCGATCCCTTAGAGGTTCTTGCCAATTCCCTTTCCAGGTTCATATCCGCTCCAGTTTAGTATACTTCCAATTTTGTTGTGCTATCAACGGCAGTGACTCGCTCGATGTGGTGGTAAGTCTCCTCATCTATCTTCCTTCTTCATCCGATCGCTGGGATGGTTTGGCGACTGTATATAGGATTATTACCGTCACCATAAATAATCAACTCTTGATGATTCCACTCAAATTTCACTGCCTGATGTAGGGTTAATGCTACAGCCCCAGCGGCATGAATCCAAGGTCGTCCCAAAAGCAAGTTGTAAGATGCGGGTATGTCTATCTCTTGAAAATCAACATCAAACCAAGTAGACCCCATTTGTAGACATAAGCTAATTCCCCCAATAGTGGACCTTTGAGAATCGTCGAAAGCTTTGACATTGAGGACCCCATACTTTATCTCGTGCAGGCTCTTTCCCAATGTCCTGAGAGTCACCTATGGACAAATATTCAGACTGGACCCTCCGTCAATCAGGATTCGGGTGATGAAATAATCCCCACACTACATAGTGATGTGCAGTGCCTTGTGGTGACTCAAACCTTCTGGTGGCAACTCATCTTCATGGAAAGTGATCTTGTGACTCTCCAATACCTGCCCCACCATGTTTGCCATTTCTCCTCCGGTGATGTTGCTCGGTACATATACCTCACTCAACACTTTTAACAAGGCATTCTTGTGTGCATCGGAGCTCTGTAGTAGAACAAGGATAGAAATCTGCACCAGTGTCTTGTTCAACTGATCAATGACTGAGTATTCCTTCGCTTGTATCTTCCTCCAGAGATCATCAGGCCCAATTTCAGTGATGGTTGGCCGACCAGAGGCCTGCTTACTTGACTCAGATAAATGTTCCGGGGTATGCTGCAACTGCTTTTTCGGATTTGGCTTTTCCTTTCCTCCTTGCCTCGGCTGTGTAATCCCAAGGGATGGCTTTTGTATAGAATGGTGCTATGGCCGACATTGCCACCAGAATAGGTACCCTTGCTTTGGGAGGTAACACAACAACCTCAAATGGCGCATGCGCCTTTGGGGACCCAAACTTGACCTCAATTGGTGTTGGCATCTTTGCAGAAGAAGGTGCTCCGAACTCTAGTGGTATGGACATATTCAGCTCGGCGTCCCCAGAAGACTGAATCTGGACCACATTCGGATTAAGGGTGACTGTTGGTTTTTTTGGCTCGTCACCTTCTGTGATTAATCTAATCGATCCTTTGGGGTCCCAATCATCCTCTATCTCAATCAAGTGAACTCCTCCACCCTTGTGGTCAGGCAGAGCGTTATCGCAGACATTAGGGAAGGGCTCTTTTGCCACAATAATCTTGTTATCGATTAGTGCCTGGATTTTATCTTTCAGAGAATGGCATTCATCAATGGTATGCCCTTTCATGCCTGAATGGTATGCACAAGATTTATTTGGGTTGACCCATAGGGAAGGGTTTTTAGGGGTTATAGCAGGGATGTGGGTGACATAGCTAGCGGCCTTAAGCCTTTCATATAACTGGTCGATTGGTTTGGCAATGGCGGTATATTGTTTGGGAGGTCTGCGGTCAAAATTTGACCGGGGTCTAGGAAAGTTTTGGCGAGTGGGAGGTGATTGATAATGTGAGGGTTTGGCATTGTAGGCTTGGTAGACATGTGTGGGTTGAGAGTATCTAGGTAAAGTAGGATGATATGTGGATGGTGGAGGTAATTGGCAAGTAGGTGGTGGAGCTTGGTAAGAGGGCGAGGGTTCTTGGTAATTCGGGGTAGGTTGATATGTACGTGGAGGTACTGGGTAATTTGGTATTTGATTGGGGACTTTGTTCTATGTGCAACCATCACGGCGCTCACGTCCCTTTGCTTAGACGTGCCACCAGATTGTAGAGCCTTGTTGGTAGCCTACAAAGCTTCGAAGTTTGTGACCATACCACTTTTGATTCCTTCCTCGATCCTCTCGCCTAGCTTGATAATGTTAGAAAACTTCTGGCTTTCAATTAGCATCAACCTTTCATAGTACTATGGGTCCTGAGCTCGGACGAAAAACCTGTTCATTTGTTCTTCTTCTAAAGCCGATTTGACCTTAGCAGTTTCTGATCTCCAATGAGTAGCATACTCGCAGAATGTCCCTGTAGGTTTTTTCTTTAGGTTATGAATGTAGAACACATCTGGCGTATTTTCTGTGTTGAATTTGAACCTGTCCATGAAATCAGACGCCATACTTACCCAATTTGACCACTTCTTCAGGTCTTGGCTGATGTACCAAGTCAAAGCATCTCCCTTCAAACTTCTCATAAAAAGCTTCATGCGAATCTTTTTGTCCTTTCCTACTCTGACCAACTTGTCGCAGTATGTTCTCAGATGAACTCTCAGATCTCCTGTACCGTCAAACATCTCAAACTTAGGAGGCTAGTATCTCTCGGGTAGTTCGACATCTGGTTGCATGCAAAGGTCTTTGTAATTTAGCCCTTCAATCCCCTTACTTCCCTCGATGCCCTGAATTCTGCTAGTCAGCTTCTTGAGTTCTTCTACCAGATTCCTGATGAGTGAGTCTTTATCATCAAACTCGATCATGTTTGAAATGGGTTGAGTAGGGTGCGACACAGTTTCCACATAGATGGGGGTGTTATGGTTAGGATGAAAATGGTCATTTGTAGAATTCACAGGTTCTGGGATGAGTAGTGGAGTATTGTTGGATGTGTAGCAAGTGTTGCAGTGGTGGTTGGGATCAGGGTGGTTTTATGGTTTCGTGATGTTTTGTGGAGGTGTGGGATTCTGAGAATTTGGGAAAGTAACTTCTGGGGTGGTGAGGGAAAATGACAAGGTTGGCAAGTTTTGAACTTGGTCCAGTTTTTCTTGATATTTCAACAACTTCTGCTCGAGTTGGGAGGCACTTTCCTTGGAAACCTGAATACCTTGAGTAACCTCTACCCGTTCAACTGATTTATCCTTTCTAGTGTTGCTCGAATCTTCCATTTTTCCTTTGTTCCTATTTCTGACGGGACTAGGAGGAGGAGTGGGTGGAGGGCCCTTAGATCTTGTGGAGTATGATGACGCAAGAGTGCACGAACTAACCTTTGGGGAGGGGAATAAAACAAAAGTAAAAACAAAAAGGTATCAACTTAGTGTGGATTATAAGAAAAAGATGTTGCAATATTTAAACACATAGTGCGAGAATGTAAATCGTGTCCTAATTTGGGAGCCTCGTTGTGCCCGAGGTAGGCCTAGCAAAAAGTTGATTTGGAGAACATATAATGCTAAATGCCTCATTTTATTTATAAGACAGGTCCCAAAACGACACTAAAATAGTAGAAGATAAAAATGTCACTAATGGCCATTGGCCTTATTACATTTAAAGCAAAAGAAAAAGGAACCCTAACTACTTGGTCCTAGAAGGACCCTTCCCAAACCCGGCATCTTTGGTTCCATCAAACAGCTTCACCAGCTCACGAAGTCCTAGTAGCAAGTAGGCTCTGGCTTAGTGTCCACCTTCATTTCCTTCGGCATTCTGGCAGTTTTCGACCCTTTTGATGAATTTCCTCTCTAGCTCTACTAAACCCCTCTCCAAGTACCCTAGATGCTTGTTGGCGCTGACAGTCATGTCTTTCCATTCTTCAATCAACTTTTGGTTGGCTTCTTGAATTTCACGATGCTCACTTTTGCATTCCCAAATCCTCTTGTGCAATTAGTTGTACTTAACATGTGCTTCATCCTTTTTGTCGATGATCCTATGACCTCAAATGAACCCGGGTTGACCCAAACCATTATGACTATCCTCTAGCCAGCTTGGGTAGTATGGAGTATAACCAGCATGGTACCTGTCCGGCTCAATAGTATCTCTTCCCATGGTGATTTTGCAGTGCCACATGTGTTGGGGTTGGCACTTGTAATGGCTTTCATCATCCTGATGTTCGGCTCGAAAGTGGCTCATCTTGTCGACCCTCGGTATAATCTGCTTCCTACCAGCCTCTCTCATGACTCAGAGAGGGACATAAGGATAAGTTCCTCTCAAACCAATAAGTATCATAAATGATGCATCCCAAGATCGAACAATGAACTCTTCAGTAGGGAACCATTCGAACATCCATTGTACTTGATTCTCCATCAGATTTTCAAACAGTTCTACCCATCCTTTGGCATCCTCTGGCTAAGAAAAAATATGGGGCATATAGTTCATTCACCTTGGCTGATGGAAGGCAATGTGATCATCCCAGTCTCTACGCTAACTCATGTCGCTATTCACCCTTTGGAGGTGCTCCATGAGCCAGAGTTGGAGTGGTAAGTTGCAACCCTCGAAGTGCTTGGCTCCCTGTTGACATTTTTCCAAAGTTCGGTACATCTCTACAATAATCATGGGCACTATGCTAAATGGCTGCCCACCAATTCCCTCCATTAAAATCTTGGTGACCATGGCTAGTCTCGTATGGATCCTAGCCTTTTTCATAGGAAATACTATCATTAAGAAATAGAACATAAAGACGAAGACCCTCCTATGGATATGCCCCAATGATGTGAGGGCGAAATCCTCAGGGTAAGTACGGTAGGACTTGCTATGATCGTACCTTTCGTACAAATATTCAAAGGGAATGTATGACTCCTTCAGGCAAGTTAAATCCGGATTCTTCTTTAGACCCATCATCTTGAGAAAACCTCGACCCTTGCGGTTCTATCGAATTAGAAGACCCGAAGTTTCCCATGGTATATCAGCCAGTCCTCCTATTTCCTCTAGTAGGGATGTCATCACAATCTCCCCGAAGCGAAACACAGACATATCGCAGTCCCAAAATAGGGTCGCAACTTCAATCATTTTGTTGTTGGGTTGGATTTCTAGAAGAGAATGCAAGTTTCCAAAATATTTGCGGACAAGAGTCTGATCATTGGAGTGAAGGTCTTCCCATTAGTTTAGCAATTTTGGGTGGATGTTGGTGACCATGCCGAATCTGGGGACTTTGTGCCTCATTTTCCTGCAAGACAAAAATGTTAGGTCCTTATCCCCACCAGACTCGAATATTTAAATATCAATAATTAGCATAAGCAGCATTTAATTCTCCAAATAAATGCACAGAAAGTGGTAGTGTCCGTTTGGGTTCCAAGGAAACCCAGTGGACTTTGGACAAGGCTATTCTTAAAGAGTCATTATGCGGATGACATACCTGACTCGGCTAGGCTTTGACAGTGATGCATGCATAATTAAACAGAGTAGGGTTTCTATAGGGTATTAGACTGGTACCCTTGAGCGGACAACTCAAGAGGGAAAGGCACGGAACCATCGACTACACCGTTAATCGATTGGTTTTACCACAAATACGCCATTGCAAAATTTAGGGGTAATAATATCGGAAGGGCGCAACCACTTATTATAAGCGTTGCTATGGTAATATATTTGGCACGAGTGGAAGATGATGTTGAATATGCAGTTACAATGATTGAAAAAATTGTCAATGTATTTGCATGTTCATTAAAATAATAATTACAATAATTGCTCATAATTACAACAGTATTAAAGGAAAGCGGTAAAGGAAAAGAAACAAAGAGCCATGTCAGTTTTGAAGTAGAAAAAGGAAATAAATAGACATTAAAGACATTCAAAGAGGCATAGAGTCACAAACAGCATGAAATGGTAAAAGCATTAAAAATCTCCCCAGCAAAGTCACCATGCTGTCGATGCCCCCTTTTTCTCGTGAAATCGGGTTTATGACATTTAGGAAGACAACTCGTTCCCTTTTGGGAATTGGGTTTTGGAATTGAAGAGTCGTCACCTAATGATTAAGTGCATTAGGACACTAAGAGGGTTTTGATTTAGAAATCAGAGATTTGGGTAAGGGCTAGAAATTATCTCGAGGGGAAGGTGTTAGGAACCCCTCAAGATCCACAAGTGTGTTTCCCGGCCATGCTATAATTGTGACCTTAAGTGCAAGCAAGAATTACAGATACATGGTAGTTTCACATAATGGTTGCAAGCAATAAAAATAAAAGGAGTTAAAGAAGTTGAAGTCTGGAAGAAAAATAGTTTAGAAATTCTAAAAATAAACAACTAAAGGCGAAGGGGTTTTGCACTTATACTGAGTAATTAAAATCAAATTGAAGAAGCCAAAATTTTGGAACAAGTTTTGAAGTTCCGAAAATAAACAAGTAAAGGAAGGGGGGCCCTAAGTTTGTAAATAATATGGATCACCCCACACAACACCAGGTAACCATTTATACACGTGGTGTTATCGTGTGGTCATCATATCCATATATACCATTTCCCACCGCTTTAAGGTATTAAACGCGGAATGGTCTCGCTTTGCTTATTGCAAGCTATTACCCACCCCAATCCTATCAGTCCTGGAGGCATTTGGGACTACTAATCCTAAAGGGAAGAGGTATGGGATTTTATAGTTTTAAAAGAAAAAATTCTAAGGCGACAATCAAAATATATATGACAGGTATGGGGAAGCACATAGACAAATAAGGCTCAAACAAACCTCCTTAAATCAAAGAGAAGAACATAGTTTTAGCATGTCGTTCAGATACTGATTAAGGTATAATTAAGCTTAAGAGTCGAGGAGGCAAACTGTTTTATTGCACATTTCAAATAAGAAACTAGAATCAGACCTGCCTGCTGGTTGGAATTTATAGAGTCTGATTCTATTAACTAATTTACCTTCCAGTTTGCCTAGGTGAAACCTATAGGCATGGTATCTAAATAAGAGAGAAAGATACTGATTTCAGAAGCAGATTTATTAACAGCTGGATCATAAGTTCTGCAAGCGCTTAAGCACTATTATTACCAATTTTAAACTTATAAACGAGTTGAGGGATTCAGATTGTTTAATTGCTCCTATAGGCATGCTTTCTAAGCGTGACTGATTTTAACCTTTATGGAAGCACAGAGATCATATAGGCATGATGTCTAGAATACTGATTTTTATTATTTAAACCTATATATCATTTGCCTAGTGATGGATACGTATGTAGAATTCAGGAAGCCCTATATACATGCTCTCTATATGATAGGCAAGAATGCAAAATCCTATAGACAGATTCTCTGTATGAGATGTAGAAATGCAGAAGCAGCCGATATGATATATCATGTATGAAATGCAGAACTTATATGTAGGATTTCTAAGATGAAAAAGTGCAGAAGTTTATAGACATGGCTTTCTAAAAAATACAAAAGTGCAGAACCTAAAACAGGATTTCTATATGAAAATGTAGAAATGTTGAACTTAACACAGGATTTCTATATGAAAATGCACAACTTAAAATAGCATTTTTATATGAAGGTGTAGAAGTGCAGAACTTAAAATAGGATTTCTATATGAAAATGCATAACTTAAAGCAGAATTTCTATATGAAAGTGCAGAAGTAAATACCTAATTAACATGATATCTACCCTTATGCATACAATAAGTAACCCTCCCTTTTCACTATAAACCTCGAGAGTTATTACAAATTATTACAACCTAGAATCAATATAGAAAAGGTAAGAAAAATAATCAGAAAGCTAAAATCCCAACCAAGGAGAGCCTGATTCAGACTTCTATCTAAAGCATGAAGTAAACCAACTCCAAAGATCAAATTCCAAAGCCTTTCTCTTATTTGGGATGTGTTAGAGTTCCCTAAGAGTCTCTAATGGACTCCGGACAGTGCTTACACCCAAATATATATTGCAGAATATATTATAGTGCAGTGTGGAAGGGCCAACCCTCAAATGTCCAAGTTCAGAGGGAGCTCATGGTCCCAAAGCAAGCCTCATAGGAGGTGGGGGCAGAAATTAGAATCTAAGAGAGAGTGCGATTGCATAGAGGGGATTTTGGGAAAAGCCATGCCAGGAAGGTGGCCATACCCAGCAATTAGGAGTGCTGGCACACCCCAACAAGCCTCTTAGCCATATTATTTGGGAGTTAGGATCCATTAAAGGATCAAGTCCAGATATGAGCAACAATTGGGATGCTGCCAGGCTTGAATTTTAGCTCAAACACATAGAAGGGAATAAGGGTATGGGGAATTCATAATAGCAACAGATGCAAAGAGAACACCATATTCAATACAGAACATAAACAGCAAAGTATACAAGAATGTGGAAAACTATAATTCAAACACATAGGGATGAGGCTGAAAACGAAATTAGAACATACCAGTTTCAGGGAAACAAAGAGAGAAGAGCAGTAGTAAAGCCAAATTACAAACACACAGCCAGAAGATTTCAAAAGAGAGTGAGGGTGCAGGAGTATTGAAATTGAAAGTATTCAATAAGTGTTGTGTGTTAGAGTATTCAACTCAATATGTCTTAAAGTGCTGAAGGGTCGTGTCCTTTATAGTGCAGAAAGAAAGTAAGAAAAAGGTAAGAAAATAATTTTGAAATCAATTACATAAGGTCTCCCTTTAATTAAGGGATTCTGATTTTAAATTGGCAGAATAAATAAGGAATGAATTTGATCAAAATCTTTTCCAAAGTAGTACAAGAGGCGCAAATACATAGAAACTATTTAAGGGAAGAGTTTGATAGCAACACGGTTTCTACAAATAAAGAAAGGCAATCAATCAATAGCCAGTAAAATTCAGAAATTGAGTTTTGGTATGACTGAATCCAACCAAAAAGGTGAAGAAAGGTTCAATTAAAGAAAATCAGTAACAATTAATTGAACCTTATTAAAAAGAATTCTGAATCAATCACAAATTAACAAAACCCTTTTTGAAGGAAGAATTCATCATATATAAAGCATACAGACATGTCAAACAAGAATAAACTGTCATGCTAATTAGAAAGAGTCTAGTATAGAAAAGTTCAGACAAACAAAGAGGCTCAAATTCAGTACATAGACTCAGACTTAGTTTGAGAGAATCCAGGGTTCCATAGTGGAACCCTAGTCCAAACACAAGATCAATCTCACCAAAAACCCCAAATCCTAGGCCTTTCAACTCGAATCAGATGCAGAGATGAGAAGAAAAATAACTGAGACAGGCTCAAAGGTCTCTTTCAGAGACTTATGAGAAAACAAGCTGGTAAAATAGCAGGTTCGAAACAAACATAGTGGAAAAGCTGACTTGAAGCATAAAGAACGTGTTTTAAGAAAAGCTTGGAACTTAAACAAGTTCAGAAGACAAAGAGCTAGTATAAACTTAAGGAAACAGTAGATGAAACATGTCTAGAAAGAACTCAAACAAAGTCCAGAAGAAGGAAAATAAAGAACTAAGAGCTTAGTTGCAAATACAGTAAAGAAACACATGGGTAAACGAACACATAAGATAAACCTGTGAAAGCATGATATAGAAACCAGTAGAGGAAAGATCGAAACACAATAGAAAACATGCATAATAAGGCAAACATAAGGACACAGGAGAAGAACATGCAAGGTAAAAAAGAGAACATAATAGCATAGATATATTCACACAAAGGAAAGAAGAAGAAGAGTCGGATAAACATTTCAAAAAATTTCAGAAACCCTAAATCGAAGAGAAATAAATTTTGACAGAAAAGATTGGGGAAAACGTTTTAAAACTCCAGTAGAACACAGATATAGCATAGATTTAAGAAAAAAACTAGAGAAAACCTCGAATAGCTTAGGGTTTCAGAGAAACCCTAGAAATGAGAAAGGCTTGGAAGAAAGTCCAATATTGAGTCGGAGAGGTCATAAATAGGCTCTTGATGCTTGGATACGCCGGAGCGAGGCCGGTGAGGCCTCAAAGACATGACTCTGAGAATATTTAAGAGAACACCATCGAGGTCAGACCTTGAAACTTTGAACATCCAGGGTTTAAAGGTGGAGGGGGTTGAGTACAGGCCATCCATGGCCTGAGAAGCGATAGATTCCAGTGAGGAGGCTAGGTTTCCAAAGAACCTTCGAGAGAGTTTGAGAGAGGGAGAGTATCCAAAGGAGGCTGAGGGATGGAAATGAGGGGATTAGGGTATGGTTGGGTGAATTAAAAAGGGAAGGGGTAATCATGACCATTGATCAAAAGGATCAACGGCCTGGATTAAAAGAAAACCGGGCGGGTTGGATAAACGGGTTAAGAGGTTGGGTTAAAATTAAAATTGGGCTGGTCCAATTGGGGTTTAAGATTGGGTCAATTAAAGGCTAAAATTGAAATATAATGGGGCTACAATTGAAACGAATTGGGTTTATATATTAAATAGCCAGTTTTTCCTTTTATTTTATAAAAAATAGTAAAATAATTTTGAAATTAAATTAAAAGTACTGAATCTGTAACTAATATATAAATATTAATTTAAAAATACTTGAACCAATTTCGTAATCATAAAAATGCTATTAATCTTAAAATAGGCTAAAATTGTAATTATATGCAATTTAGCTTTTAAAATGCCAAATAAATTTGTAAAAATATACAAAAACTACCTTAACTATATTTTGGTATAGATATGGGAATAAAATAAATTTTTCACGAAAATGGATAATTTTAGGAATAATTATTGATTTTGTACTACTAAAATGGACAATAAAATAATTTTAAAAATCGTTTAAAAATCGAGAAAAATACTAAAAACCCTTGGGCATGCTTATATATGCATATATATGTTATTTTGAAAGTATTTTGTATATGTGAAATATACAGGAAAAAATTGGGTATCAACAATATTTTAAGTAATATGAAATAATTCTTAATTATGTAAATTATTGGTTAATTGGGTAATTAGCAAGTTAATGAAAGTTAGTGGGTCATTAATTAATAAACTTGGATAAGACCAACGTGCCAGCCCCAAATTAATGAATAATCTTCATCACATCTAGGTGGCCAACTTAGAAGCCTTTAGGAAAGGTTAGTCATCCAAGTGTGGCACACCTAAAAATTATATGTAACATTCCTAGTCCAAAATTCACTTTCTAATCTCTTAAGAAAGAGCTTCAACCAAGACTCCCTTGCATAGAAACGTTACTGCTAGTCACCTAAGGAAACATTTCAGCCAAGATTATCTTTGCATAAGCAACGTTATTGCTTCTAGCCTTACATACAACATGTTTCGTGTTTTATCGCAATTAACGTGTGTTAGAAGATTGTCAAGAGAATCGACTAAGGTATGTTAAGGCTATCCCTTCTTCTTTTTGGTATGATCTATACAACACAAACGAAATGAGTAAATGCACAACTTCCATAAATGACTCTATTCATAGAAGTATTAGAGATTCCTATGTTTTTGAATTTCCATATGTCTTATTATTCTATCGTCTGTTCATGGGTCAGAAAATAAGTAAGTTGATAAAGTTTATTTCATGATATTAATCAAAGGCATGATGGTCTTATGACATCCCGAGAGATTTTATTGACGTATGCCTCATGCATTGCATTCATTTGCACATGTACATTGGCCCATGATCCAAAGGTATATATATATATATATATATATATATATATATATATATATATATATATATATATATATATATATATATATATATATATATGTACATGGGATATGGGAAAATGATACGGCGTTATATACGCACCACCACCTGATAATCTGGTATATGTTGATGATTTTCCCCACAGTGGCCGAGATGATATGATGGGATGCCCTCAGAGGCTTGATGATGTGATGGGATGCCCTCAGAGGCTTGATGATGTTGTGTACACCTATACCTATGCATGACACTACATTTACGCGCACGTGCATGGCATTATAAATGTTTCAGGATTTACAAAGTTATTTAAATTTACAGGCAAAATTCCTTATTCCAAGTTTCATCTATGTCTCTTATGTATTGATTTTCATTCCTTACATACTCAGTACATTATTCGTACTGACGCTCTATTTCCCGGGGCCTGCGTTTCATGCCCGCAGGTGCAGGTAGACAAGTTGACGGTCCCCCTCTTTAGAATCCTTGATCAGCGAAAGTTGGTGTTCTCCATTTGATTCGGAGTTACTTTTGACCTTGGTATGATATGTTTGTATATATATATGGGTATGACGGGACCCAGTCCTGTCCTTGTACAGTTATATATTCTAATAGAGGTCTGTAGACAGTTATGTATAGTTGGATAGTATGTGGCCTTGCCGTCTTCCGGTTTTGGGTATATTGTTGTTTATAGCAGCCTTGCCGCCTCGCCCCATTGTACTCCGCAGGTATATGTACATATGTCTTTTGGACAGGATTCCCTCAGTTATACCATTTGTATTTATATTTTAGACATATGCTTAAGGGTGTTCAATAAGTAGGACTCGGACACCCATCCTGGGCTATCAATTTGGGTCGTGACAATAAGAAGATACATGGAGGCCAAAATAAACCAGCAGTCTGGACAATCATGTAACTTCAGCAACAAGTTTGATCAAGGATCGATATCATCCTCAGTTGAAGAAAGAGATACCACAGGCTATTTGTTGGATTTCCAGCACACCAAACTACCACCTAACAAAATGCAAAAACCTTTAACTAATCTTCTACTATCAGGGCAAGAAACCATATCACTATCACAAAAAACTTTAAGAGAAAGGTTTGTTGAATTGTTGAAGAAAATAGCACAATTTGAAGCACATTAAAATACCACTTCAAATACCTCAATAGGTGTAGACAACCTTCATATGAGGAGTACAAGGGTGTTGCATAAATAGGCTTAAATGTTGGACAACAAAAGACAAATCAGGCCCACTATGGGTTAAAAAATTTAGCTTCCCAACAAAGCTTCTGTAAACCTTAGGATTAGGTGAAGGAACCCCTACATTAGCTTTAAGTTTCCTATGTAAATCAAGAGGAGAAGTTACAGGAGTGCAGACATCACAATGAAACTCTTTTAGAAGATCATAAATAAACTTACTCTGATGCAATAAAACCGAGAAGAAGAACACAATTCCTTAATACCAAGGAAGAAATTAAGCAAACCCAAATCTTTGATTTTAAACTGAACATGAAGAAAAGCCTTTAAGGTAGAAATCTCCCCCAAATCAGTACCAGTAAGTAGAATATCATCTACATACACAATCAAGATGACAAGAGAATCCCCAATACCTCTAGCGAATAGAGAATAATAATTGAGTGTATGAGTATACCCTTTGGACTGTAAGGCTTGTGACAGTTTAGCATACAATTGTCTAGAGGCCTGTCTCAAGCCATATAAAAAGTTTGTCAGCTTACAACAAGTGTTGCAGAAAAGGAAGTACAAGGAACAGATAAGATACGAGGTAATTTCATCTAAACTTCTTTATCCAAATCACCATGCAAGAAGACATTATTAACATCAAGTTGAAATAGAGGCCAATTTTTCTTAACAACCACAACAATGAGAGTTTTAATGGTGGACATATTTACAACAAGGGAAAAGGCCTCATGAAAGTCAATTCCATCAACTTGGGTATCACCTCTAACCACTAACTTTGCTTTATATCTTTTAATGGAACCATCATGGTTTGTATTTAGCTTTACAGACCCATTTGTATCCAATTGGTTTCTTTTTAAAAGCAACTCAACTATATCCCATGTTTAGTCTACAAAGCTTCAAATTCCTGTCTCATAGCAACCTGCCAATCAGAGACAGTTGTTGCCTAAGAATATGCATAAGGTTCAGAAACGTATTGCTTGACTAGACTAGAAGAAGATTTAGAAGTGGAGCTTGTAGACTGACAGACATAGCTATTAAGATACTCAAGTTGCTTGTGAATTGATCACGCCCAACTATGCCTTATAAAAAGGACAATGCGGTCGTTGCAAATATAATCCGGTTTACAAGTCCGGAGTGGAATCCCACAGAGAACTAAGGTTTAGCTATAACTTTTCACTATCACCAAGAAGAGAAGCTTGAACAATTCCTAACTTATAGATATTAAGATTCTTGTGTTTAAATAATTAACTAACAAATTAAAATAGTAAATTAACAATTAAATATACTAAGGGTTAGAGACAAGATTAAGGAGGTCTAGAGTTATGATTTTCCCAATTGTCGGAATCTTTCCCGCTATGTCTTCTATAATTTCGCCTAAGTATTCTCTACCAATCATGAGCACTCTTATTACCGTAAATCTCTCCCGAGTAATTACGACAATTTACTAGACGCACTCTCCCGAGCTACGCTAGCTGGCTTTTAATACAGCTCACTTCAGATCGCACCCAAGGCTTCGTTATTCCTAATCCCGCCTTTAAACCCGCGGTTATTGATCTCTCATATACTCTGGGAGTGGTGTTGTTCAACAATTACCTAAATATGCACTCTCTCCCGAGCAATGCATACTAAATAGGCACGGCTAATTGAGAGCTCTTCAACCAACCACAATATAAACGTAGTTGAACAAATAGAGAAAAGCTATGGCTCAATTATATAAAAACATAACAAGAATTTATCCTACAAAAGGTTCTATCAAAACCCTAGATAACAAATTAGCTATTCATAATAGTATGTAAAACTACAATACTAAAAGTCATAACCAACAATGAAAAATAGGAAGAGGAAGGAAAAACTTGTAGAAGAATTCTCCGCCTTGCTCCCAATGTGTTCTTTGCCTCCTTAGGTCAAATCTATGTCAAAAATATGTCTCCTCCTCAAAAATAACGTTTTTCCATGTATATATACCAAGTAGGGTCGGGCCCAAACACTTATACCTTCTCCTACGCGAAAAAGGACAAGTTTTAGGCCTGGGTGGCCGCGGTTCTACCGCGGTCGCGGTCAAACCGCGGCCAAACACCCTCTCAGCTTCTTCATTCATCCGCAAATGCCTTCTGCCGCGGTTCTGCCGCGGTCGCGGTGAAACCGCGGCTTTTCACCCTGTTCCGTTTAGAATTTGGAAAAACTCAAAACATGAAAGTTGTAGTCCTTTGAGTTAGCTTTCCAACCATATATTATGGAGCCAAAATGGAGTTCGGAGCAAAAAGTTATGTCCAATTTACTAGACAGTGCGCAATATGCCTCATCGAGTCTTCGTTTGCTCTCAACTATCAACTTTGACCCCCGAACACGATCCCGGCTTAATTCCTTGAGCTTTTACTCAGACTTCAAAGCTTCAAATAACATAAATTCATTCCATAACATCTACATAGCTCGAAATCACACCTACAAGGCATAAAATACACAATTAGTGCAAAACACTAGCGATTAAAGCGCAAACTCAACTAAAGTGCAGTAAATTAGAGTGTAATAATCGACTAAAATATGCAATTATAGCCTATCATCAATACCCCACACTTAAACCATTGCTCGTCCTCGAGCAATCAAACTACACTTTTTTTTATTTTTTTATTTTTTATAGACACGACCTTTTAAAATAATTCTCTTAACTCATCACACTAAGAGTATTTAAAATAGACTAAGCACAAAAGCGTAACATCTTCACCTCAAGATTTGACCCACAAGTACCACGCNCCGTAGTGTACTACTCCACTAATCGAGCTCATTCAATCTTGGATCAATTAGGACTTTATTTGGTTGTAATGTAGGCTATGGGATGGTTAGGATACATTTAGATATAAGAGTGACTACACCTCCCTAAGCACTTTAATACATATACTTTAATATTCAAATCCCATACGTATGTCAAACCAAAATTCCATATTCACATCAATGTAAATTACCCCATTCTTCTTTAAGCACACTTATGTCAAAAGCCACAACTTATCAAGGAATTTTTTTTTTCTTCACAACAATCCAACTCTATATATATATATATTTTTCAATTCAAGTGGCTCTTCCTTTTTTTTCAAAATAGTGCACCTTTCTCCTTATTCAATTAGTTCCATTCAAAAGCCAAACCAACCACCCCACACTTTAACTTTTACAAAGTTCATAACAATTCAAGTGCTCATGAGAGGTGAAAAGGTTCAAATAGATGGTTAATTCAAACAAATGGGTAAGGCTTGTAATGTGGTTGCCAAAGAAAAAGGATTATAGGCTCAAAGAGATTAACTACGATACATAACAATTAGGTGGGTAAAATATACATATCTGGCTCAACAATAAAACTCCTATATCACTTCCAAGACTGAACAACACTACTATTTTGCTTTGCAAACACACAGGGCAAGTTCTAGGCATCAAATGCAATGCACTGAATAACGCAAAATCTTACACACACATGGCACATAACTCACTCAGTATTGGATTCATAGACACTCTAGTCAAAGCAGTTAAGCAAAGTTAAGATGATACAATTTAAGGTACTTCTACAAGAGTTAAAAACTAAGCCTAAGCGTCACAACCAAAGTACTCACTATTCTCAAGGCATAACAAAGTCAAGAGATATTGCTTCAATTCAAAGCACAACACAATGGCTCTTACTCCCAATAAAACAAACTATACCCGGTTCAAATAAAACCCTTGGAAAAGAACCGTGGCCCAAAGAAAAATCAAGGGGGAGTTACTACACTACCTAAAACAAAACAAAAAATCTTTTTGGTATTTTCTTTAGACTTACTTCCCTCAAGAAAACTGTCTAGAAGATCCGTCATCAGGAAAAGTCCAATCTAAAAAAAAAAAAAACATAGCTAAAGTAGCATGAAAAGTCACCCAGACAATCTTCTCACCCCACACTTAAAGTTGTGCATTGTCCCCAATGCACATCCATACATACAAGAGGGTAAAAGAAACTCCCTGATAGGCCAAAGGCCGAAGCACTAGCAGTTCATGGGGTACTCAGACTTCTCCCAGCTTGGTCCTTCGTGCGGGTACCTCACACTTAGTTCCAACCATTGCATTTGTTGGTGCATCCTTCCAATAGCTTTGCTTTCCATTCTCCTAAAAAAAAAAAAAATTGACACTACAAAAATAATATAATTAAAAAAATAAAAAAAAAAAATAAATAAAAGAAAGCAATAAAGTTGGGTTGCCTCCCAACAAGCGCTTGATTTAACGTCGCGGCACGACGTGAATCACTTTCTGCCTCCACTTTGAACTTATGAATCGGACCCCAAGTTTTGATTCTGCTCTATGATCATGCTCCTGGGGTGGTGGAACGAATCTGGCTGGCCCAATAAAATAATGTAGTATTCTGCACTTTTTGGCCTTTAGATGAGGTGTGTAATCCCGATTTTCTGGCAAGAAGAATTCCAGAATGTGAACACTTTGTTCCTCATTCCTCGACTCCGCAAATGGCTCGGACGACTCTATTTCCATATCATCATCTAAACATAATTTGGAAAAATGCTTGGAGTGAGGACCAATGCCCTCAACTACATGAACATTGGGACAGTCTACATTCTCAACACTAATGATAATAGAGTCAACAAAATATGTATCCTCAATATCCTTGGTTGACTCTAGTATCTCTTCTACAACATCGACATCCTCAAAATCTAGTGCGATTGATTGTTGGTGTTCTACTCTAGCACCCTCCTCTAGCTCATCAATTTTTGTATCTAATTTACGCTCTTCTTGGATACTATTCACAATATTGGCTTGTTGAGCATTAAAAACTTCAACCAGTTGACTCATGTGAACTTTCAAGTTGTGAATAGTTTCCTCTTGCCTTTCTATCCGTGGTAGTAATTTACTCTGTTGTTCCAAAATTCACTTTAACATATCTTCGAGCTTCTTTAGGTCAGCTTGCCTAGGTTCTTTGTTCGTATTAACTTCACCAGAAAAAGAAGAACCATCAAAGTAAGGGGTTGGGAAAAAGTAAGAAATATAAGCACAACCATGAAAGTGACCATCTTGACCACCACACATATCACACACATTCCACACATAAGATTGAGTTGGTGCACAAAACTCGCTCTCAGAAATATTTTGATAAATTTGCCCTGGGTGGTTTCCTTCGCAATATGCATAAAGAAGAATTACCAACAACAAAATTCTCATAATTCCATGATGTCATGTTTCTCAAATAAACAAATAAAACTAAAATAAATAAAAAATAATAAAATCAAATAATAAAATAAAAGTTCAAACTTGAAACCTATCAATAAAATTTGATCACGCCCAACTATGCCTTATAAAAAGGACAATGCGGTCGTTGCAAATATAATCCGGTTTACAAGTCCGGAGTCGAATCCCACAGAGAACTAAGGTTTAGCTATAGCTTTTCACTATCACCAAGAAGACAAGCTTGAACAATTCCTAACTTATAGATATTTAGATTCTTGTGTTTAACTAATTAACTAACAAATTAAACTACTAAATTAACAACTAAATATACTAAGGGTTAGAGACAAGATTAAGGAGGTCTAGAGTTATGATTTCCCCAATTGTCGGAATCTTTCCCGCTATGTCTTCTATAATTTTGCCTAAGTATTCTCTACCAATCATGAGCACTCTTATTACCGTAAATCTCTCCCGAGTAATTACGACAATTTACTAGACGTACTCTCCCGAGCTACCCTAGCTGGCTTTTAATACAGCTCACTTCAGATCGTACCCAAGGCTTCGTTATCCCTAATCCCACCTTTAAACTCTCGGTTATTGATCCCTCATATATTCTGGGAGTGGTGTTATTCAACAATTACCTAAATATGCACCCTCTC
>MU740958.1:121539-135645 GCA_026770625.1 Nicotiana glauca | reverse complement strand
TATATATATATATATATATATATATATATATATATATATATATATATATATATATATATATATATATATATATATATATATGGATCAGGCTCCACGTCGCAACAGTATACTATACGGATCGGGCTACACGCCGCAGCGGTATAATTAAATTAACGAGCATTTAGAAGAGTAAATGAGTTGTGTACTGGTTTGAGGGATATTCACCTGTTTTTTTTGTTTAACTGTTGTTTAATAACCTTACTTTATTTATATATAACTGCGTAGTGTTTTTACGAGTTTTCTTATCTTTATTTGTTATTTATTTTTATTACTCATAGAGTCGGAGTACTCACTTTACTCCCTGCACCATGTGTGCAGATACAGGTATCCCGGAGGCATAGTCGAGTTGTTGTACTGCAGTCCAGATTATCATCGGAGTTATCGAGGTAGCTGCATGGCGTCCGCAGGACCGAATTTCTCCCCTTATCCCTTTTATGTCCGAATTCTAGACTTTCATATGTATATGTTGCTACTCAGTTGTATTTAGAGGCTCTAGACTCGTGACACCAGATCTTTTGGGAGTTGTATTGTTATTTTTTTATGGTTTTTCCGTACCGTTTAATTGTTATCACGGATTGAGATCATGTTAAATTGGTAATGAGCTTCGTACGAGGGTTGAGAGTGTTGAAATGGTCGGGCTTGCCTAACATTGTGTTGGGCGCCATCACGACCGGGATTGGGGTCGTGACATAACCACTATATATATGTGAGAAAAATGACTGGAAAAAATTCATTGCAAAGTGAAGCAAAATTTCTGAACAGGTATGTATCATTTCACCTACTCTATGTTTGAATAAGATTCAATAGATTGTAATTTGCCCCAATCATATATCGAATTATTAATTCATTAATTATTTGTGGCATAGACATTGATATGCTTTTATTTTGTCTCATATGATCAATCTAGAGGAGAATAAATCAATTAGAAGATTTTGAAACATAAACCCTTTAATTTACTGTGTATATTTAGAGTTTTTAGTTTACTGTGTATATTTATAGTTTTGCATGGTGTACTGAAGGGGAAATATTAGATATTATCAAAGTAGGCATCTATTTTGTATATATATTAACGTTTTCTGTCTGGATTAGAGGGAAGAGTGGATGGATTGTGGAAATATGGTATTAAAGCTTCTGTTTGAGTCAAATCATGCTTCTCGGTGGCCATTAGGAATTTGTTTGATCGGATAGTGGCACTTTAAATTTAGATGAACTAAACCAAAGTGTTTTAAGGTGAATATTCTGTAGGGTCCATAAGAGAAATGTCTGAGTTTTTTCTTGTAGAGCATTCATCAATTATTTCTTCAAATATAATCTTCTCTCTTCTAGCAGTATCATGATTAGCTTTAAAAAGCATTCCAACATAATCTGTTGTAATATTGTCCATATTGTTTACCATTACACACACTCTTTTCTTGATTATCTATGTGAAAAGTTGTTGGATTTTTCTTTCAACTTTCACGGTTGAAAAACTTCCATTTATATGGTATAAGTTTTTGCAAAAATAGTTTATGTGCCTTCAAATTAGAAAAATTTCTACATAAATAGATCTTTGTTATGTTATACTAATAAATTAACTCGGCTAGTGATGCTTCTATAGTTCAATAAATTTTAGGAGATGTCACGACCCCAGTTCGACCTCCGTGAGCTATCGTGATGGCACCTAGTCCCTTTGACTAGGTAAGCCTAACAATGCGAAAAATAATCTAAACTTGCCGAATTAAATAGACAAAAGTCAAAATAACTGAATGGAACAATATGTAGATGCCGCATGGCATATAAACATGACTTCAAATTATGATACACTATCCCAAAACTCGGAAACTCATGGATCCACAAGCTAAGAAAGTACTACATAGCTCTAATCTCTAGAATCTCTAACAAGAAAAGAAGTACAGAAGTACATAAGGGCCAAATACTAAACACAGGAATAGAAAGAGACTCCTTGGTCTGCGGACGCGGCAAATATACCTCGAAGTCGCTAGAGTAGTTGTATCGCCTTAGGGGTGATAGAACTGAATATAAGTACCTGGATCTGCACAGGAAAACATGCACAGAAAGGGCATGAGTACACCACAGCGATACTCAATAAGTGCCAAGCCTAACCTCGGTTGGGTAGTGACGAGAAAAGTCAGGGCCCTACTGAGGTAAAATACAAGGTATAATCCAATAGTGTGAGGGACTAAAGCAGGGAGAGATGTAAGTGACACAGTATGAGATGAGATTTTCTGAGTTGTCTCGACATGCAGCTTGGTTGGTCCCGACGGACCGTGAGCGTATTCGGAGGTTTGTTGATGGTCTCCACTACCCTCTTTGTATTCTTATGACTAGAGAGCGAGTGATGGGCGCTACCTTTGAGGAGGAGGTGGATATAGCTCTAGATATTGAGTCAGTTCGCTGCCAGGATCATAATGAGAGGGAGGCCAAGAGGCCTCGAGGTTCTGGTAGTCACAGTGGCGCTCCTTTGAGGGGCCAATTTCAGCAGGGCCGGGGACGTTCTTTTAGGCCCGCTCAGTCAGCTAGACCTGAGTATCGTGGTGGATCTTCTGGTCGTGGTTATCAGGGCTCTCAACAGAGCCAACCATCTCTCAACGCTCTTCCAGTACAGAGTTTGTCTCATGCTCCAGCTGTTCAGGGTTCTTCCAGGCTAATGTGGTAGCCGATGCCTTGAGCTGGAAGGCAGTTAGCATGGGGAGCTTGACATACATTCCAGTTGGGGAAATGCCATTTGCAGTTGATGTTCAGGCTTTGGCCAATCGGATGGTGAGGTTAGATATTTCAGGGCCTAGTCGAGTGTTGGATTGCGTTGTTTCTCGGTCTTCCTTGTATGACCGCATCAGAAAGCGCCAGTATGATGATCCATATTTGCTTGTCCTTAAGGACAGGGTTCAGCATGATGATGCCAGGGATGTGAGGAATTGCAAGTTTTAGCTGATATCTGGTATTTCCGCATCTACGGAAAGGAACCGCAGATGCGGAGTCGCAGGTGCGGAGATAGAAGTGCAGGTGTAGTTCTGGGTAATATATGGAAGAGTCGCAGATGCGGAGGGGAAACCGCATCTGCGAGACCGCAGATGCGGTAGGTTGATGGCAGAAGTGGAAAGGATGAGGAAAGTCATTTCCACAGAAGCGGAAGGTTATCCGCATATGCGGGTCCACAAATGCAGAAGAGTGACTGTAGAAGCGGTCTGGGATTTTAAATGAAATTTCGCTGAAGCGGAAAGGAACTACAGAAGCGGTATCGCGGATGCGGAGATAGGGACCGCAGAAGCGGGAATCCCTTGTGCCAGAAAATGGTTTTTATGTTCATTTTGTTCCGCGAAGCTTATGTTATTTCCACCATTTTAGGCGATCTTGAGAGCTATTGGACGGAATTAAAGGGGGATTTCGACTAGGGTGATTGGGGGTAAGTTCCTTGGCCTAAATACATGAAATTATGGTATATTTAACATGCAAATTGGTTGAAATTCATCAAAAGAGAGTAAAGCTAGGGCTTGGAAACTTGGTGATTTAAAAATGGAATTTGAAGGGCCAAATGGACTCCGATTTTGGTAAATTTGATATGTATATACTTGTGGCGAGATGAGGTATCCGGTGATGGGAATTTTGTAATTTTTCGAGAAGTGGGCCCGGGGCTCGAGTTTTGCCAACTTCGTGATTTTTGATAATTTTCGAGTCTTTTCGATTAGGTTATGTTCCCTTAGCCTATTGTAATGTATTCCTTGTGGTTTTGACCATATTCTACGCACGAGGAGGTTGATTTGCGAGGCAAGTGCAAAGTGAGCTAGGATTTCGGCCGGCTTGAGGTGAGTAATAGTTATAAATGAGGTTCTGAGGCTTTGAATACGTGGTGCTATGTTGAGATGAGACAAACGATGTATGATGAGTGTGAGGTTTGTTACTGCTGGGGATTCGGACTCGGTCCATCCTGATTGATGACTCTACTGTATTTTTGACTAGGACTTAATTAATAGCAGTATATTCTAGGCTAGTTGCCCTGTTTGGGGCCTTATGACGATATGTAGAACCCTTAGGGGGTATTTTGCACTAGTTGACCTCACTTTACTCGTCGAAATCATACCCTCAGTCATGTTCTTAACTATTAAACATAATATGAACCGACTTTAGAAATTGGCAATCCAAATGGGAAATACCTGGTGTTGGAAACCTTGTCTTAGCTGAGTGGGCTTGCGAGGCCAAGTCGATAATGATTGAGAGGGGTCAAGGACCCCATAGTGAGGGTATTTGATATATACCGGATCGTGCTGCACGCCGCAGCAGTATATATATACATATATGGATCGGACTGCACGCCGCAGTAGTATATTATATGGATCGGACTGCACGTCGCAATGATATATTATATGGATCGGACTGCATGCCGCAGTATTATAGCGCTTGTGCTGTAGGAGCCCCTCCGAAGTTTGCACACCCCCAGTGAGCGCAGTCGACTATTATTATTGGATTGGGCTGCACGCCGCGACAATTTTTATATATATATATATATATATATATATATATATATATATATATATATATATATATATATATATATATATATATATATATATATATATATATATGGATCAGGCTGCATGCCGCAACAGTATACTATACGGATCGGGCTATACGCCGCAGCGGTATAATTAAATTAACGGGCATTGAGAAGAGTAAATGAGTTGTGTACTAGTTTGAGGGATATTCACATGTTTTCTTCGTTTAACTGCTGTTTAATGCCCTTATTGTATTTATATAGAACTGCGTAGTGTTTTTACGAGTTTTCTTATCTTCAATCGCTATTTATTTCTATTACTCACTGAGTCGGAGTACTCACTTTACTCCCTGCACCATGTGTGCAGATACAGGTATCCCGAAGGCATAGTCGAGTTATTTTGCTGTTGTCTAGACTATCACCGGAGTTATCGAGGTAGCTGTATGGCATCCGCGGGACCCGATTTCTCCCCTTATCCCTTTTATTTCCTTATTCTAGACTTTCATATGTATAGGTTGCTACTCGGTTGTATTTAGAGGCTCTAGACTCGTGACACCAGATCTTTTGGGAGTTGTATTGTTATTTTTTATGGTTTTTCTCGCACTGTTTAATTGTTATCACGGATTGAGATCATGTTAAATTGGTAATGAGCTTCATACGAGGGTTGAGAGTGTTGAAATGGTCGGGCTTGCCTAGCATTATGTTGGGTGCCATCACGACCGGAATTGGGGTTGTGACATAACCACTATATATATATATGAGAAAAATGACTGGAAAAAATTCATTACAAAGTGAAGCAAAATTTCTGAACAGGTATGTATCATTTCACCTACTCTATGTTTGAATAAGATTCAATAGATTGTAATTTGCCCCAATCATATATCGAATTATTAATTCATTAATTATTTGTGGCATAGACATTGATATGCTTTTATTTTGTCTCATATGATCAATCTAGAGGAGAATAAATCAATTAGAAGATTTTGAAACAGAAACCCTTTAATTTACTGTGTATATTTAGAGTTTTTAGTTTAGTGTGTATATTTATAGTTTTGCATGGTGTACTGAATGGGAAATATTAGATATTATCAAAGTAGGCATCTATTTTGTATATATATATATTAACGTTTTCTGTCTGGATTTGAGGGAAGAGTGGATGGATTGTGGAAATATGGTATTAAAGCTTCTGTTTGAGTCAAATCATGCTTCTCGGTGGCCATTAGGAATTTGTTTGATCGGATAATGGCACTTTAAATTTAGATGAACTGAACCAAAGTATTTTAAGGTGAATATTCTGTAGGGTCCATGAGAGAAATATCTGAGTTGTTTCTTGTTCAGCATTCATCAATTATTTCTTCAAATATGATCTTCTCTCTTCTAGCAGTATCATGATTAGCTTTAAAAAGCATTCCAAGATAAACTGTTGTAATATTGTCCATATTGTTTAACATTACACACACTCTTTTCTTGATTATCTCTGTGAAAAGTTGTTGGATTTTTCTTTCAACTTTCACGGTTGAAAAACTTCCATTTATATGGTATAAGTTTTGGCAAAAATAGTTTATGTGCCTTCAAATTAGAAAATTTCTACATAAATAGATCTTTGGTAGGTTATACCAATAACATAACTCGGCTAGTGATGCTCCAATAGTTCAATAAATTTTAGGAGATGTCACGACCCCAGTTCGACCTCCGTGAGCTATCGTGACGGAACCTAGTCCCTATGACTAGGTAAGCCTAACAATGCGGAAAATAATCTAAACTTGCTGAATTAAATAGACAAAAGTCAAAATAACTGAATGGAACAATATGTAGATGTCGCTTGGCATATAAACATGACTTCAAATTCTGATACACTATCCCAAAACTCGGAAACTCATGGATCCACAAGCTAAGAAAGTACTACATAGCTCTAATCTCCAGAATGTCTAACAAGAAAAGAAGTACAGAAGTACATAAGGGCCAAATACTAAACACAGGAATAAAAAGAGACTCCTTGGTCTGCGGACGCGGCAAATATACCTCGAAGTCGCTAGAGTAGTCGTATCGCCTCAGGGGTGATAGAACTGAATATAAGTACCTGGATCTGCATAGGAAAATATGTACAGAAAGGGCATGAGTACACCATAGCGGTACTCAGTAAGTGCCAAGTCTAAACTCGGTTGGGTAGTGACGAGGAAAGTCAGGGCCCTACTAAGGTAAAATAAAAGGTATAATCCAATAGTGTGAAAGGAGCAGTATAAGTAAGTGCAAACATCAGTAACATAGCACAGTGTAAAGAGAACAACAACAAATTCACAGAACAATGCAAATACAAGGTAAACATCGGTGGAAAAACAATTCAGTACCAATAATAGCAACCGGAGATCTCCACGATACCGTCCTGAGTCCTATTTTCATTTCATATGTCTAGTGGATCTCCCGGGATATCGTCCCGTAGTCCATCTATAAATGTACAGGGGATCTCTCGGGATACCGTCCCGTAGTCCCAGCATAATCTATCCAGTGGATCTCCCGGGATATCGTCCCGTAGTCCAAGTATAATATGTCCAGTGGATCTCCCGGGATACCGTCCCGTAGTCCAACTATTAATGTATAGGGGATCTCCCGGGAATCTAACCCGTAGTCCCAAATATAAATACCTAGTACTAGGGGAATCTACCTGGTGCATTCCCGTAGTTCCATATAAATGTGCAAGGGGATCTCCCGAGAATCGAACCCGTAGTCCCAATTATAAATGTGCAGGGGGATCTCTCGGGAATCGAACCCGCAGTCCCAAAGTAAACTAACAAGGGGGAGCTCCCGGGAATCAAACCCGTAGTCTCAATGTAAATGCGCAACACAATCATAGAGATACTCAGAAAAATATCAACTTCACAATAAGGCAAACAAATAGTCTAGCCTAGCCTGCTGCACAGAATCCAAATAAGGCATGTTGAGCAAGTAAGTCAATTAGACATGCTTCCCTAGATTTAACAGCACACTTAAATTCCAAGTAGTACAAACAAGAAAGGAAAAATACAATTTAAGGTTATTTTAATGAAAATAGTATTTTCAACAATTAGCACAAGTACGCGCTCATCACCTCACATACAGGCATTTTAATTACCACAATATCAATCCTTAGGGGAGAGTCCCCCATACAAGGTAAGACAAGCCACTTACCTCGAACAAGTGCAAGTCAACCTGAAACTACGCTTTTGCTACGAGTATCCGACTCCAAATGGCCCAAATCTATTCAATTCAATTGCAAATTGTAAATAATACTTCAAGTAACTGATTCTACAATTAAATTCTAAGCTAATACATGAAATTATGTAAAATGACCAAAATGCCCCTCAGACCCACATCTCGAAATCGGGTAAAATTTATATTTCCAGAAACCTCGCACTCTCACGAGTCCAACCATACCAAAATTATCCAGCTCCCATAATATTTCGACCCTCAAATCATAAAGTCTATCCTAGATCCCCAAACTCTATTTTTGTCAAAAATGGCCAAAAGCCCCGTTTTATAGCCTTTTTACTATTCGGGCATCACAGGTGGCGTGGGGCGCTGCCTGTGGCGCCAATTCCAGTAGCTAATAAATCCGGGCATCAGGGATAGCGGCCCACTCTACCCTGGGCGCTGGAAATGGGAACTATTTTTCCCCGACACAAAAATAGGCATAACTCTATCATACGATGTCCGAATTGGACGATTCTTTTTTGCTATCACTCCAAAATTTTGATACGGATCTAATGCTTCAATCAAAACTGAATTTGGATGTCATTTGCATAATATGATACCACTTATTCTTGAAGAACGACATACAAACATTCTTGAAAACATCCAAATTCAACTCGAGGCCTTCGGGACTTCAACCAAAAGCACCAACAATTCACAAATCATTATCCAAACTTGTACCAATTCTTAAAACACTTAAAACAACATCGAAACCTCGAATTAACCATGGATTTAAGCCTAAGAACTCTAAATTTCTCAAAATATGCTTTCGATCAAAAAGTCTATCAAACCTCGTCTGAAGAACCTGAAATTTTACACACACATCCCAAATGACATCACGGAACTACTGCAACTCTCGGAATTCCATTCTGAATCTCGGATCAAA
Organism: Nicotiana glauca; assembly: GCA_026770625.1. NCBI lineage: Eukaryota > Viridiplantae > Streptophyta > Magnoliopsida > Solanales > Solanaceae > Nicotiana > Nicotiana glauca. The sequence continues at coordinate 127,006 of MU740958.1, read as the reverse complement.
ATTTCACTATTGAACCGGAAATTTCTAAAATTCGACTTTCAGCATTTCAAGCCTAAATTAGCTACGCACCTTCAAACCACAATCCGATCATACCACTAAGCCCGAAATCACCTAAAGGGACTAACGAAACCATTGGTTTTCCATTCCGAGACCATCTTTACATTGTTCTGACTATGGTCAAATTTCTAAGACTTAAGTTCTCATTTAGGGACTAAGTGTCCCAAACTCTCCGAAATTCAAAAACGAATATCCAGCAATTCAAAATAGCAGAAATAAACTTGGGGAAACCAGTTAATAGGGGATCAGGGCATTAATTCCAAAAAGGACCGGCCGGGTCGTTACATCCTCCCACACTTAAACATTCGTTCATCGTCGAACGAGCATAAGGACATACCTGAAGTAGTGAAAAGATGATGGTAGCGGCTGTGCATATCCTGCTCGGTCTCCCAGGTTGCCTTCTCGACCGGCTTGCCCCGCCACTAAACCTTCACTGATGCAATGTTCTTTGACCTTAGCTTTCTAACCTGCCTGTCCAATATTGTCAATGGCTCCTCAACATATGATAGGTCTTTGTCCAGTTGGACTGAACTGAAGTCCAACACATGCGACGGATCACCGTGATACCTCCGGAGCATCGAAACATGAAATACCGAATGAACTCCATGCCAAGCTGGGAGGTAAGGCTAGCTCATAAGCAACCTCCCCAGCACTCCTCAATATCTCAAAAGGGCCGATAAACCTCGGACTCAACTTCTCTTTCTTCCCAAATATCATAATTCCCTTCATAGGCGAAACACGAAGCAGAAACTACTCTCCAATATATAGGAAACATCACTAACCTTCCGGTCCTCATAGCTCTTTTGTATGGACTGGGCTGTACAGAGTCTATCCTAAATCAGCTTAACCTTCTGTAAAGCATCCTAAACCAAGTATGTACCAATACTCTAGCCTCACCCAGCTCGAACCAACCCACCGGCTCTCTAGTGCTCATAATTAACCTGCTCACAGTTGAGGCACCGAGCTACAAACCCGACTAGGCTCCGAAAGATCCAATCTCACAAATTGTATGGATAGGCCTTAAACATCCATCGCCAAAGGCCTCTCTGATGCTTGTAGGTAATCCAAACTTCCCAATCTCTCTGCCCGACGACTTAAAGCATCGGCCACTACATTGGCCTTTCCTGGGTGACAGAGGATAGTGATGTCACAATCCGTCCACAACTCTAACCACCTCCTCTGGCTCAAATTTAGTTCCTTTTGCTTGAAGATGTGCTGCAAGCTCCGGTGATCATTATAAATCTCACAAGGTACTCCGTACAAATAATGACGCCATATATTTAAGGTGTGAACAATAGCAGCTAACTCAAGATTGTGAACATGATAATTCTTCTCATTTACCTTCAATTGTTGGTAACTTGAGCGCAAGTCAATCTTAGAAAACACATGTGCGCCCTGAAGCTAGTCAAACAGATCACCAATACGAGGCAAGGATAACACTTCTTCACTGTAGCCTTGTTCAATTGGCGATAATCAATACACATACGCCTATAACCATCGTTTTTCTTCACAAACGAAACAGGAGCACCCCAGGATGATACACTGGGCCGAACAAAAACCCTTATCAAGCAAATTCTTGTAACTGATCCTTCAATTTAGCTAAAGGTTTCACCTCATCCTTAGTCCATAAACTTAGGACAGGATCCAAACTTCAACATCTGACATTCGTCATAGGACCCAAATTCTACATCATCACACTGCATTAGTCTTATTTCAACACACTTTAACTTTTAATAACGCTTATATACTTCGGAATTGTTTTCTTCAGGATGTTACATTCTCTCCCACTTAGGATCATTCGTCCTCAAATACACAACATAGCTTATCTCTTTCTTCGCACATCTTAATGTCTCAAATTTTTCTAACTCCCAAATTTTTCAGAAATTTTGGCAGAGCCTCCCCTGTAATTGGCCCTATCCACCTGCCAGAGTAACACCAAAACAACTCCTAACAACACATCCACAGTCCAATGAAACACCACAATGTATATATCAATAATACTAATCTCTGCATTACAAGCATCACATTATCATAATGATATCTGGACATGAAACACATCATCTGTATGCACATAACGTCTCTGGCCATAATAGTTATTCATAAATCACAACATTTCCAATTAACCTTATGTTAACAAACATCTCATTTCGGACCTCCATTTTACTCACAACGAGGCACGGAGACCTCATAATTACTTACCTGAATTAATGAGTCACATTTATCGCCACCTAGGCGCCCATATCATAAGCTAAAACTCAACGTTTACATCACAAAAAATGGCTAAATATGAATAGAAAATGTACAAGAATTGTCAAATAAGCCTAACAGGCATGACTCCCATTTAAAATATAGCACAAAAATTTTAATTTCATAAAAGGAGAATTTTAAACACATAAACTTTTCACCACCCAGACCTTGTACTTATATAACATCCACCGCAGCTTGTAGATCGGTTTAAAATATTTCACATTATATAAAAATTTGAGGATCTCATCCTCAACTCTTGAATCACAAGTATTTACACATTGTGCCAACTGAAAATTTTCATTTCCTTTCTTTCTTCTTTTCAATAATTTCCGTAAAGGAAAATCAAAACATATAATGAACCCTTATACTGATAGGGCATATAATTGACAATTGAAATTAATTATCCTGAAATCACAACTAAACCCATTGTAGTAAGTAATAGAAAGTCACTTTTAGCCTCATATATATTCTTAGTGACCAACACATAATGATAGAAATATCTATCTTCATATAATAGCCCAACGTGAGTATTCACATGAGTAGATTTAAGGATTATGAAGCTCACTTATGAGTGGAGCATATTAAGAGGACTCGCCTCAATTTTCAAAATCAAATCAAATTAAGGAAAAATATCCTTTTTATAATAATCAGAATTATACTTGTAATGACACCATCTGGTGTAGTGGCCTCAACCACACTATAGCAATTATATCAATGGGTCAGGCATCCACCTCTTAGGCACCATCTACCCGTTCGTTTTCCATCTCTAACTTGTAGCGTATGTAGATTATTAACTATAATGGAGTGTGTTGACTGTGTGTTCTGATGAAATAGATTTCTCTCAAGTCTGGGATAATTTCTCATGATGTTTCTAGTATCACCACATTTGTAACAACCTATCTGCATTTCGGCTGCTCATACTGAGTCTGTGCCAGATAACTAGAATAACTATTTAAGGAATCCCATGTTAGTGGTGCATTAAAAGATAATTTTCCCATGACAGTGCCCTGATTAACTGGAGCACAACGAGTATTCTGAAATTATTTTCATTTCCCTGTTGATACTGAAATGTAGGATTATTATGGACATAGGAACATTGAAAGTCCCAACATCATCCCATACAAATCTCAGCTCTTACTCATATACAAGTTTCAGAGAACTTTTGAATACCACATAAATACACCTCAGACCAAATCCGATATGACACATGACCCACAATTTGATCGTTGTTAGTGGACTCCCTTCACTTGGTGCAAATCCATAAGATACATCTTGATACTCCACAATACTAACCTTTATCGCTCGTATGTCACCATCATACGAAACCTCAAGCCATTCATTTGGCACAAGTCCTTCTTACGACAGTTAAACTCACTTCCTCCGGCATCTCGCTTGCTAGTTCTACCCTTCGCTAAATAAACATCTCATACGAACCACATAGTCTCTATTATCACCAACTATCCTCAGATCTACATCCACTTCGTGACTCTATTATTACTGCGACGATTAAGAGATTAAGTAAACCTTCTTAAGACCGTACTTATCAACCAGATGTCAGAACCTATTGCACCCCCATGTGCACAATTGAATGATCTCTCAATACTTCTGCATTATCGATATGGATGACACGCAGTAACAATGGTTGAGCAAATTCTTGGCTCCCTTATAATCCTTATGTAGCATCACGAACCGTTGGTGCATAATTGATACCGATTGCGCAATTTTAATACACGAGTGGATGAAAAAAGAACACACAATATAGGCTTCAAACTGAATAAACATCGCATGATAAGGAATTAAATGAAGTGGAATTTTCCTAACGGTTACATAGCCTCTCATAGATTAGTACAGACGTCTCCGTACCGATCAGCAAGACTCTAATAAACCGGCTTGTGATCCATGACTCCTATGATCCTAGAGCTCTAATACCAACTTGTCACGACTCCAGTTCGCCCTTCGTGAGCTATCGTGATGGCACCTACTCCCTATGATTAGGTAAACCTAACAATGCGGAAAATAATCTAAACTTTCCAAATTAAATAGACAAAAGTCAAAATAACTGAATGGAACAATATGTAGATGCTGCTTGGCATATAAACACGACTTCAAATTCTGATACACTATCCCAAAAATCGGAAACTCATGGATCCACAAGCTAAGAAAGTACTACATAGCTCTAATCTCCAGAATGTCTAAAAAGAAAAGAAGTACAGAAGTACAGAAGGGCCAAATACTAAACACAGGAATAGAAAGAGACTCCTTAGTCTGTGGATATCGCAGATATACCTCAAAGTCGCTAGAGTAGTCGTCTCGCCTCAGGGATGATAGGACTGAATATAAGTACCTGGATATACACATGAAAACATGCATAGAAAGGGAATGAGTACACCACAACGGTACTCAGTAAGTGACAAGCCTAACCTCGGTTGGGTAGTGACGAGGAAAGTCAGGGCCCTATTGAGGTAAAATACAAGGTATAATCCAATAGTGTGAAAGGAGCAGTATAAGTAAGAGCGAACATCAGTAACATAGCACAGTTTAAAGAGAACAACAACAAGTTCACAGAACAATGCAAATACAAGGTAAACACCGGAGGAAAAATAATTCAGTACCAATAATACCAACCGGGGATCTCCGGGATACCATCCTGAGTCCCATTTTCATTTCATATGTCCAGTTGATCTCCCGGGATACCATCCCGTAGTCCAACTATAAATATACATGGGATCTCCGGGAATACCGTCCCGTAGTCCAAGTATCATCTATCCAGTAGATCTCCCCAGAATACTGTCCCGTAGTCCAAGTATAATATGTCCAGTGGATCTCCCGGGATACCGTCCCATAGTCCAACTATCAATGTACAGGGGATCTCCCGGAAATCTAACCCGTAGTCCCAAATATAAATACCCAGTACTGGAGGAATCTAACGAGTTCATTCCCGTAGTTCCATATAACTGTGCAAGGGGATCTCCTGGGAATCGAACCCGTAGTCCCAAATATAAATGTGCAGTGGGATCTCCCGGGAATCGAACCCGTAGTTCCAAATATAAATGTGCAGGGGGATCTCCCGAGAATTGAACCCGTAGTCCCAAATATAAATGTGCAGGGGGATCTCCCGGGAATCAAACTCGTAGTCCCAAAGTAAACAAACGGGGGGGGGGGG
>MU740958.1:58122-95652 GCA_026770625.1 Nicotiana glauca | reverse complement strand
CCCCCCCCCCCCGGCTCGAGTTGTCCGCTCGGGTTAGGCAGGTCTAGAACAATAAACCCAGGTTTTAAACTTAGAAAAACTCAGCCTCATGCCGGATCACTAGTAGGAGCGATTTTTTGCATCACGTGCATTTGATTTTGGAGACTCAACACAGGGGTTGGGTCTGTCTAGGACAGGTGTACCAAAAATGAAAAAGACTATCCTGATGCATATTACTTGCTACTTGTGTACTTATTTGTTTTGGATTTGTATGTTGACCGACTTTTGAATAATGGGAGAAAGTCAGGAAAGAATAACAGTGTGAGGGTTAAGTGAGTTAATCACCTATTTCGAAAAACCAATGTCCAAATGGTACTAAAACTCTGCCGAATTTTTGAGAAAAGTGAAAACAAAGAAGAAAAAGATTTTCAAAAATAGTTGGTTTTGTTTTATTTGCCCGAACTACGCCAGTTTGATTCTCACAGGATGTGAGATACGTAGGCAACCCCGATCGGGTCCACCTTCCTTTTGCAAAAATAGCCCAAAAATAGCAAAATTTTAATTTCTGTTGTGAGCACGTGATTTTTGCCTCACACGAATCACTCCCAAAAATTCAAAATAAAATGATTTTTTCTTTGTATGCAATTTTGTATATTTTCTTGGTATTTTTCGTTATTGTTTGCATTTGCATGTGCATGTTTATTTTTTTTAAATTAATGAAAAAATACAAAAATGAGTTACATTTGCCTTTGGGATTTAATTTTTACAATCGAGATTAATTAAGCAAGTGATTGTTTTACAAAAATGAAGAGATTCACAAAAAAATAATGTATTTTGCTTTTTTAGTGTTTATGTTAAATTATGTGATTTTTCTTTTAATTTGGTATTTGATTATGTGTGATAATTATTATTTAGAGTTAATTAGTAATTTAGGATAATTTGATCAAGGCTTTGTGTTTTTATTTTTATTAGAATTTTAGAAAATAAAAGAAAAGGGAAAGAATTGAAGGAAGTCAGATTTGGGCCAATAATCCTCAGCCCCAACCAAATACACCTAATACCCAACCAAAACCAGCCCAAAACCCGGTCCAAGAAGTCCATCGACAAGGCCATCGAAACGACGTAGTATAGGATCGGAACTATGTCGTTTCAATGTCATCAAATCTCAGTCGTCCATCTACCCCCATCCAATGGTCCACAACTTTGCCCATAACTCATATCCGGCCACGACCCGTTCATTCAGAGATCGACCTAGTTTCAAAGATGTCTAAATGACACCGTTTCTACTAAGTGATTGATCCAGGTCGTTGATCTCAGTTGATCTAACAGCTTGGATTCAATCTCCCACTCAATATATAAGTGAATAACAGACCCCACCCCCTCAGAATTCTCCTTCCTCTTCCGTTTCTAATCCTTTAGAGACAAAACATAACACGCTCACTCCGCCGCCTTCCGCCCGCCGGAAAACGCCCACGGCGGCGGACGGTGGCCAACCACTACCAAAATTACACCCCAAACTCCCCTCAAACTCCTCTTCCCAAATATCTAAACCACTCCCTTCGAATCACAGCCAAATCAGTCGAATATCGATTTGAATCAATGAACCCTAGCGCCGCCCTAAAATTCTTCGGTGACGGCGCCACCACCAAACCATCCCAAATTGACACCCCATGATCCCCTCACCCTCCTCTACCATAATCCCTAACCGGTTTCCTTCAAATCTTACCAGAAACTCTCGAATATCAAATCTAAGGTCTGATAACTAAGGGTTCAAATTTGATTGCATAAACCCAACAACCTGTATTGGTCTAGATCTTAGCTTTCCATGATTAAAGGACCGATTCCGCACAAAACTGATACTGCTCACTTGTTGTTTACAAAAACAAGCGATTAGTATCAATTGCATGGGAATCAGGATAGCATGTGATGTTTTCAGAATCTAATCCGTGAGTTCCCTTTATTGTTTTCTTTTTATCTTTAAACTCGTCTTACCTCTGACTCTTTTTCTTTTCTCCTACATGTTTTGATTGGTCCATTTACTGATTAAGGTTATAATTAACTTAGGACTCAATTCCTTTGATTTAGGTTATGCTTAGCCGTTCATGATTCTCGTAATTTTTAGTTTCCCTCTTCAATTCAGTTGGTTCTGTTTATGTCTATGTTTTGATTTTAGGTCTGTTAATTAGTTTTTGTATTCAATCGTTAATATTGTATTTACCAATTTTTTTATTATGATTGCCCGACTGATTTCGTTTCAGAAAATGAGTCTGTAAAGGTGCAGAACTTTAACTCAATAAATTAAGAACTTTGGGGGGTAGTTTTGGATTTATTCAGTAATACAATAAGGGTACCCAACTAATTAGTGGCTGCTAACAAAGGGTAGTGATGCACTACTAGACTAATAAAAAAGGGTAATAGGCAGTACACATAGATAAAAGGCACTAAGCCAGCGGGGTCAATTAAAAAAATAGGAAAAAGGTATTGGTAGTGGAAATTACACCAGTTTAGTACCCTTTTAGGAGCTGGAAATTAGAGAACATGGGGGCAGAACAAAACGGCTGAAATAATACAAGTGTAAAGGGATACACAAGAGGCGGAACTCACTGATATATAACTAGGAGGAGTTTGGAGTTGAAAGGGACAGCCATCAACACCCATTCTAAGAGAGAACACAGAGATTAATAGAGAGAAAAACAGACAGACATTGAGTGATAGGGAAAATACACTAATACACACATTAAAATACTAGGGGACTAAGACATTGAGTGATAAGGGGACTGAGAGATACACATTGACACAGAGAACACACAAAATATAGAGTTAAGACCTGAAGAGCTGAAAAATACAAAAAAACCAGGAGGGCTGAACTTTTCTTTTTACTGTTTATTGGTTTCTCTTCAGTGATTTCAATTTTTTTTAACCTCTGAAACTCCTTCAGACCATTTGAATGGAAATGGATTAGAATTTGTTTTTCAAAGTTTGGTTCAACTTTTGGGTTGTTCTTTGGATTGCTACATTTCTTTTGGTTCAAAGTCTGATTGAAAACTGATTTTGGGGTGCATTTCTGTTGTTGATTCCTGCTGCATTTGCTATCTGTTCACCTCTGCTTTCTCTTCCAATTTCCAGGTACTTTCCTAGCTATGATTGAGGAATGTCATTTGAACTTGTAACATGAGTGAAAATTCTGTGAAATAAAAACTGCATTTGAAGCTGATTTCTCTCACTTCCATGCTGGTTCTCATGCTCTTTAATTAGATTTAGGATTATAGATGGTAATTAATTTTTTTCCTTTGAAATTATGTATGAAAGTGACCTGCAAGTAGTATATAGCATATGTACTTAACTATGGAATGAGATTGAGGTTCTTAAATGCTTAAAACTGCCCCGTTCCTTGTGATTCCATAGTCATAACTTAGTTCCTGAATTCCTAAACCTTTAGAATTATTCCTCTTGGATCTGTTACTCTTTCAACATCAATGGTGAATCTTCTGTTGCACTTGCCATTTAAGTCTTTTTTTATTTCTCTGATTATATGATGTAAAAGTTGAAGTTATGCCCTTAAAGTTTAGTATTCTGTTAGATCTAGGTGGTAGAAAGTCTATGTAGTAGATACATGTTTACTTCAATATTTCCTTTCTAAACTCATCTGTTTAGAAATTGTTCATTTGAAAATCCCAAGTGACTATTTTAAGGGTCAAGTTATATACAGAATGTTTATGGTTTAGTTATAAGCATGTTTAAGTTGATTTTAAGGTTAAAATTGCTCATTTGAAAATATTTGAGGTTTTGTTTTGTTGATCGCATGGAAATGGAATTTAATTAAAGTTGGAGGTTCATGCAAATGTTCATTAGAATTAGCTATGAATGGTTTCAAATCTGGTGGAATGTATAACTTGCTTGGTCGATATTTAGCCGGGTTTGATGCTGATATCCATCCTAACATTCCAATATAGAATGTACGCTTGGAGACTCGAACTTGAGTCTCATCCCTGTTTCCTTCTTGGTTCTCAAAGGCACGGGCCAATTTTGGGCCTATGGCGTAAGGCCACCTGAAAGCAGAGCATGTTTAGCCCATAACATTTGGGGGCAGGCTTTTTAAATTACCTACCTGAAAGTTGATGCATGTCCCAAAATCATCTATCTCAAATAATTGACTTTCCTCCTCTTTAAGAGCAAATTTTCTCTAATTAGTTCAGGCGTTCGTACTATGGCAGAATTTTTTCCCGTTAATTTTGACTGATTAATTTTCTCCAACTATGGAGGTGAGCCATGATAGATAATAATAGTACATAGCCCTCCGAGCTTTTAGTTTAAATACCCTTTAAAAATCGAATTGAGGTGCGCCGTGCCAAATAAAATCTCAAATGCGTGGCTCTCTCTTAATTATATCTTTTAAAGTTATTAGAAATCGAGGTGTGCCATTTAGAAAATTTCCATGGCCCTCGTAAAGTTAAGATGCGTAGTTGCTTTAGGCGCGTATTTTAATAATTTTACGTTCTTAAACTCGGGTGTGCATTTCATGTGACCCAAATCCAAATCCTAAAATGTTGAATAAGATGTTTTCCGAATTTCGAGTACATTTCATGTTACGTGATCCAAAGACATGTTTTAAACAACGTTCAATATTCTTTAAAAATTTGAATAAAAGCGGTTAAAAGATAAAATTTGCACATAGGTTCAAAATGTATCAAAATTAGATAATTAAGCCGAATATGACAGTTGAGCGACCGTGCTAGAACCACGAAACCCGGGAATGCCTAACACATTCTCCCCGGTTAACATAATTTCTTACTCAGATTTCTGGTTCGCGGACTGTTAAATAGAGTCATTCTTTTCCTCGAATTCGGGATATTTTAAAACGGTGACTTGGGACACCATAAATCTCCCAAGTGGCGACTCTGAATCTTACAAAAAATGAATCCCATTTCGATTGTCACTTTAAGTTGGAAATAACTCCCTTTATTATATAGCCCTTCCGGGGTGTAGCAGGTAAAAAGGAGGTGTGACAGCTGTGGCGACTCTGCTGGGGAAAGTTGACCCAGAACCACTGGTTCAGTGTTAGAAATTCGAGCTTGGAATAATTGTTATATTTTCTTTATTTATTATCTAATTTTTATTACATGTTTGGGCCTAATGCGCTAAGTGCTGCTTTTTACCGCTTTGATATTATCTGAATTGTTTATAAAACTGCTACGAAACCCTTCTCTTCTCATCTCCGGGGATGTGCTCGCTGGTCGAGACTCCCTATTCTGTTAGTGTCATACCTTAAAATAAGAACGAGGCTCGGACAACTTGCTAAGCCGGATGGCCTTTTGGTTCCCGGTACGTAGTCGCCTCCTCGACTCGAGTTGTCCACTCGAATACATAGTCTAGAACATATACCCAGGTTTTGAACTTAGAATAACTCAGCCTCATACCGGATCCCTAGTAGGAACGTTTATTTGTATCATGTGCATTTGACTTTGGAGACTTAACACAAGGGTTGGGTGTGTCTAGGACAGGTGTACCAAAAAATAAAGAGACCATCCTGATGCATCTCACTTGCTACTTGTGCATTTATTTTCTTCGGATCTGCATGTTGACCGATTTTGAAAATGGGAAGAGAGTTGACAGAAAAATGAGAAAAAAAATATATAAAATAAAATACTTGTTTTACATGCCGAAACTTGGCGAAAATTTCAAATAAAAAAAAGAAAGAAAAATATAGTTTTGTTATAAAACATTTGTTTTGTTGTATTAGAAAAATAATTGGTCTCATTTTTATCAAAATAGGCAGATCTATGTAAGTTTGATTCTCACCGGAAGTGGGTTACGCAAACAACCCCCATCGGGCTCAACTATTTCTGAAAAAATATAATTAGGGGTACATAAAGGTCATTAGTTTTTCCATAAGTAAAGGTGATGCAATTCTTGTCTAAAATAGCCAAACATCCCCAAAAGGGCGCCGGAAACCCGTCTTTGCAAGAACAATTGCCTATGATCATTTATTAAAATTTTTGGCCGATTAGCAAACATAGCCTTTAAATCTTCTTCATTGAAATATTGAAAGGCCGTATTGGCAAAGCCGATCATTTTTATAAAATTTTTGAAAGTGATAAAACCTTTTGAGTCAAAATAAGTCTTGATTGTCTTTTAACTTAAGTTACCCTAATAAATGTGCAGAATGAGCACGAATCAAGAATTGCCAATAACAGTCATGAATCGGTTCCCTTTGGAGTTGCATATGTGGTGGAATTATCTGGGCGAATCAAGGCAAGATAAGGTTAATCTACACTTGGGAGGTCTCACTGGTTTGTTAAAGATTAATCCTAGGGGAGACATCGTAAAGGCATTGGTGACATTCTGGGACCCGCCCCACAACATATTCCGTTTCTCAGATTTCGAGCTCACCCCAACCTTGGAAGAAATAACTGGATATATTGGGGGTCCTAAATTTTCTCTGAGGCATCAATACTTAGTTGCTCCAAGAGCAGTTGCCATGCCCAGCTTCTTAGACTCACTGAAGATAAGTAGGTTGGTCCATAACACAGATTTGGCAGTTGGGTTTTGTAGTCCACACTTCATATACCAGAGATATGGCCACATAGGGGATTTAACAACCCAACAAACAAAATCTGTAGCAAAGGAAATCGCCACAAATGGGAAGAACATAGATGTTTTTCTTTCATGGTGGTCTTCTTGGGACTTCTGTTGTTCCCTAGGAAAGATGGAAATATTGACATAAAAATAGCCGGGGTTGTCAGCACTTTACTTACGCATTCCAAAAGCACCCTTGCTCCCATGATAGTAGCTGAAATCTACCGCGCTCTCACAACCTGCAAAGCTGGAGGAGACTTCTTTGAGGGGTGCAACCTGGTGCTGCAAATGTAGATGATTGAACACCTATGCCATCGTCCTTAATTCATGAGTTATGGGTCAATAAAGAAAACCTGCATAGAGGAATTCTATACAAGGATTGATTGGATTAGCTTGCCGGAAGGAGTCACCGGATGGATATCACACCTCCGTTCCGTCACCGCTAGCAAATAGAATGGACATTGGATGGTTGCCTGTGGATGAGATCGTATATATGCCAGCTACCGGGCCTCACTTCCTCTTGATGGGACTCAGAAGCATCCATCCGTATGCACCGTATTGGGTTTTGAGACAACATGGGAGATGCCAAATAGTACCAAAAGATGAAGATCTCAGTATCCAAGTAGTCGAGATTAGTCCTGATGGCCAGTTTCCTGAAGCATCAGTCCGCCAAATCTGGAGCGAGTGTCAATACTTGGTAGCAAACACCATTGTACGGGATCGATCTAACAGAGAAGCTTCACCAAGGTACTATGCTTGGTTCCGAAGGGAAATTACATTCGGAAGGCCAGCTAAAAGACCTCACCTTCAAGATTTTGTCGAGTCATCATAAGAACATTGGGATTGGTTAGCCAAAGAGAACGAATACAGGGCCAAAATAGGGGGCTTGGAAAAGCAGGTTCAGGACCTCAAGTTTGACAACAACATCCAAGCAGCTACAGATAAGGGAGAAAGGAAAAAACTAGCTCAGGAGAATGAAGCCCTCAAAGCTCAGATCCGAAAAATGAAAATAGCTGCCCGAAACCCAGAAAGGAGCCGGGCTGATAGCAAAATCATAAACGAACTGAAAAAGAAATCCCTCGAATGTCAAGAGGACCTGGAAAAGTCTGAAGCTAGTTTGGCAAGAATCCAGGCAAGATGGGCAAAAGGTGCGGAAAAGCGGGCACAACTTACGCAACAGACGAAGAGGGACTACGAAGGGATCGTAACCATCCTAAGAGGAAAAATATTCACTCTCGAGGATGAAGTAATCAGACAAACTAGAGATTTCAAAGAAGATAGGGATCACTACTACGACCTGATAGCTCGGATGGAGGAAGAAATGCATCAATTTCAAAATCAACTCCTTTACGACTCTCAAGTGTTAGAAGCCCGAAATCAGCAGATAGGACGGTTGCTTCAGGAAAAAGGCAGGATTAGAGAAAGGATCAGAACCATCGCGCATTACATTACCATGAAGTGCCGAGCATGCGAGGACATGTCTCGCACCACCTTTTTCGTTGCAGTAATGACTTTCATCCGCCAAACTATGAGGGATTTGGAGAGGTTGCAAGAGGATCTTGCATTTAGGCCCGCGGCAAGACTGAATGATGTCTCGCGGGCACCAGGAGCCTTAATGTATTCTTGATTCTACTTGAGTCTGTATTGTTTTTGTCTGTCAGTTGGTTTTCAAACCTATATTTTCTTGTAATATGTTGGTTTGTTTTATTTTCATCAAAGTCTATCAGTTTTGAGTTTTGTTGAATTTTAGAGTCAGTTGTAATCAAAGAATTTGCTTTCTATAAAATTTTGAATTCCCGGGAAGAAAAGTGTTTTACTATTTGCCGGCCAGAACTACGCCCGATCTGATTCATACAGGGTCATGATATGTAGGAAATCTCCATAGGATTCGACCATAACCAAAATAAAAAAATAAAAAAAACATATAAAAAATAAAGAAAAAGAAAACAGGAGAGGAATAATAAACAGGAAAAGACAAGATGATACAAGCAACCAAGCAAATAAATGTTAGAAATGGTTAATTGCTTAGGTGCATTCATGCCAGTGTGTGATTACCTATCTGTTAAGATCTAATCACTGACAAGTTTGTTATTGATGTCCAGAACTCAAGCAATTAGTTCACCTAAGCATACTGGCATACTACCATTACCAAACCAGATCAAAATGGGAATAGAAGAAATCATGTCTATCCCAGATGTAGATACAAATATCGAGGTGGAAGAGTTGGATGTCAATAAGATGAAAGAGGAAATGCACAAATTGAAGCAACAAATGGCCGAAATGTATCAGTCCTGGACCAAAGGACAATCACCAGCGGCTTACCCTGCTAATCCTGCTTTTACCCCACCACCGCCTCAGTCTCAGGATCATCCTGCTGCTGATCCAGGCATTCCCATTTACCAACAATACCATGGCACTATTTCTCACGTACCCCAAGATCCACTACCAAAACCAATTCCCTACCCTTCTCCGCCAATCACCCTTTTCTTTGTGGCATCCCCACCAGCTGCATTCCACAAATCCTCTAGCGAGCCCATGTTCCAGGCTTAGGAGAACCAATACTACCCACCGGATCCCACCTTCAAAGCTCCCAAAACCTACCCTTATGATCCACATTTTGACCTCCCGATAGGAGTAGAAAAACCAGCCAGAAATCCTGAACAGGAGGAGATGTTCAGAAAAATGAAAAGCCTAGAAAAATCCTTCAGGGACATGCGGGGATTAGGAGGTCAGGTGAGCATGGCCTATAAAGACCTTTTTTTATTTCCGAATGTATAGTTGCCGACAGGGTTCAAAATGCCCAAGTTTGATTTGTACAATAGGAACAGTGATCCAGTGGCCCATTTGAGAGGCTTTTGCAGTAAGATGAGAGGAACGGGAGGAAGAGATGAATTATTAATGGCCTACTTCAGTCAGAGTCTGAGCAGTTCAGCACTAGAATGGTACACAGTCAAGACCACGAAGGTGTTACACTTGGGATGATCTAGCCCAAGCATTTGCCTGCCATTTTCAGTATAATCTTGAAATTGTCCCAGATCATCTGTCATTAACGAAAATCGAGAAAAAGCCTGGGGAGAGTTTTAGAGAATATGGTTTCCGCTGGAGAGATCAATTTGCGAGGGTTGACCCTCCGATGAAAGAGAGAGAAATGGTTGATTACTTCTTGCAGGCCTTAGAGCCTACATATTTCGGTCACTTGGTGTCAGCGGTAGGGAAATCCTTTAACGAAGTGGTACAGATGGGAAACATGGTAGAGGAGGGATTTAAGTCCAACAAAATCATGAGTTATTCAACAATCAAGGCGACTACCCAAGCCATCCAAAATGGCACTGTGGGTATATTGGGAAGGAAGAATAAAGAGGACGTTGCAACGATTGAGTCAAGAACTTGGCCCGGGGCCCATCACCTTATTATAACCAGCTTCAGCCCCACCCTCAAACTTATCCCCATACTCCATACAACCCACCCCAACACTACTATCCACCTCCCGAACCTCATTTTTCCGTCCACCATGCACAAGCATGCAACCAATCTCCGGCCCACGCTCAATGGTGTGCTCCCGCTCCACAGAATAGAAACCCTCCCGGTTAAAGCTTCCGACCTAGTCTAGCATTCAAGGGTAAAAGGGCACAGAAGAAGAAAACATTTACTCCATTGGGGGAGTCATATGCCAGTCTGTTCCACAAGCTTAGACAACTTAACATGCTGAGGCCCATACAATATAAACTGCCAAATCCACCTCCAAAAAATCTTGATTACTCTGTCAGTTGTGAGTACTGTAGATGTGCTCCAGGCCATGAAACCGAGAACTGTTGGAACTTGAAAAGTGCGATGCAGGAGCTTACCGATACTAATATAATTGAAGTTCAAGCTCCTGAGTCACCCAATATCAACAGGAATCCAATGCCAACTCACCCAGAGGCGAACATGATTGAAATTGTGCACCAAGGGGGAGAGTCGAACAATTCGGTCCAGTGAGATAAAGACAATTGAAAAGCTAACAAGGGAGAGGTCAGCACTCAAGTCGATTGAAAAGAGGGTTGATCCATTTGTAGTAGTGGATAGGGGGTCTCCAAATAAGATCACAACGAAACAAGAAAGAGTGAGGGTGATTGTGCCGGGAGCAACCAGCAAACCCGTCATAATTTGTGGAAGGAGCCCGTGCCGATCAAGTTATTATCAAGTCGGTAACACAGTTATCGATAATCAACAACAAGGCTATTCCGTGGAACTACAGACGAATGGCAGTGATTTATAAAGGAAGGGAAGTCAAGGAGGAGGTCTGCGAAGCCCAGGGGTTAACTCGATCGGGAAGATATTTTGCTCTCGCAGAATTGAGAAAAGCTAAGGATAATTTAGCTTCAGCAAAAAAACCCATGACTGAAGAGGAAGCAGAAGAGTTCTTGAAGAAGATGAAAATGCAGGACTACTCCATTTTAGACCAGCTGAAGAAAACACCAGCTCAGATTTCATTACTTTCATTATTGATCCATTCGAATAAGCACTGCCAAGCATTAATGAAAATTTTAAATGAGGCAAATGTTCTGGACAAGATCACTGTGAATCACTTGGAGAAAATAGCCAGCAAAATCTTCAAGTGAACAGGGTCACTTTCTCTGATGATGAATTGCCCGTAGAGGGCACGGAACACAACAGGGCCCTTTATCTTGAAGTGAAGTGATAGGACTCTGTGGTCACACGGGTATTGATTGATAATGGTTCAAGTGCAAACATCTATCCTCTCTCCACTCTAAGCAAGATGAAAGTATAAAATGAGAGGATTCGTAAGAACATCATCTTTGTGCAGGGATTTGACGGTGGGGGCAAAGACTCAGTTGGGAATATAATATTGGAGCTGACGATAGGACCAGTGGAGTTCACAATAGAATTCCAAGTGCTGGATATAGATGTGTCATACAATCTGCTAATAGGTCGACCGTGGATCCACGCTGCTAAATCAGTACCATCAACTCTACATCAGATAGTCAAATTCGAATGGGACAGACATGAGATAGTGCTGCACGGAGAAGATAATTTGTGCGCACACAGCAACACCATTGTGCCATTTATTAAAATGGAAGATAACAAGGGGCCATGGGTCTACTAGGTTTCTAATTCAATGTTAGTCGAGAAAGTTCCAGAAGGGAAGTGTATCCCAAAAGTGAAGATGACGGCTGCATTAGTCATGGTAGCATATGAAATGCTGAAGAATGGTTTTATACCGGGAAAAGGCTCTGGGATCAGCTTTGCAAGACATCGTACAGCCAGTGGCCCTCCTTGAAAATGTGGGAACCTTCGGTTTGGGATTCCAACCCACATCCACAGATATAAGAAGAGCCAGGAAGCTAAAACAGAGAGCATGGGTCCTTCCAAAGCCAGTTCCCTGTCTCTCCAGGTCATTTGTCAAGTCGGGGTACCAGTAGACGACCAGTAACAACGATTCCCAATGCTGAGTTTGATCTTGATAAGGATTTGATAGAAAGGTTTGAGTTGTTGTTCAGCGGTGTGAACATGGTAGAATTCGGCGAGGGTTCTAGCGGCGCAAAAGTACAGTTTGTCGGGCCAAAAACAAAGATTAATAATTGGAAGGCTACTCCTCTCCCTACTCGGAAGGAGTCTTGGTAGTTTGCTTTGATTTTCCTTTAAAGTTTGTAGGGATTATTCCAGGGTTGTAATCCAGATTTTATTTTCAGTCTATTTTTTTAGTGTGCAAACCTTGTTATCTTTTCATCTTCCTATGAAACACAATTTCCTTTCTTCTTCATTCCTAATAAATTTTATTTTTGTTTTCTTCTTTTCTTTTCTTTTCTATACAGTTCTTTTTACGTTAGTTCCAGTGACATGGCATGCATGAGGAATCCTCAGCCTAGTCTAAAAAATTGATCTGATTTTGAAATAATAGTTCAAGAGGTAGACTATGATTACGAGTCAGAATTTGATGAAGACGAGGTTATTGAAGAAATTAGTAAAGAATTAAGTTATTTTGAGGAAAAACCTAAACCCAATTTGAATGATACAGAAGCCATCAATTTAGGGGATGCAGATAATATCAGAGAAACTAAAATAAGCGTCCATCTTGAACCAAGGACTCGGGAAGAATTAATCGAGACACTCATGGAATACAAAGATCTTTTTGCATGGTCGTATGATGACATGACGGGGTTAAGCACTGATTTAGTCATAAATTGCCCACTGACCCGACATTCCCTCCTGTCAAACAAAAATTAAGAAAATTCAAAACTGATATGAGTGTGAAGATTAAGGAAGAAATAACCAAGCAACCAGATGCAAAGCTTATTCGAGTCACTTGATATCCTGAATGGTTGGCCAATGTTGTGCCAGTACGAAAGAAGGACGGCAAAATCAGGGTATGCGTTGATTGCCGCAATCTTAACAAAGAAAGCCCAAAGGATAACTTCCCATTAACCAATATGCACATTTTAATCAATAATTATGCCAAGCATGAAATCGGGTCTTTTGTGGATTGTTATGCTGGATATCACCAAATTCTGATGGATGAAGAAGACGCGGAGAAGACGGCATTCATCACACCGTGGGGAACTTATTGTTAGCGGGTAATGCCATTTGGTTTGAAGAATACTGGGGCAACATACATGAGAGCAATGACTACTGTGTTTCACGATATAATACACAAGGAAATTGAGGTGTACGTAGATGATGTGATCATTAAGTCGAAGCAGTAGGCCGACCACGTCGGAGATTTGAGAAAATTCTTTCAGAGACTTCGCAGGTACAACCTTAAGCTTAACCCTGCCAAGTGCGCATTTGGTGTTCCATCCGGAAAGCTGTTGGGATTCATAGTCAGTCGTCGAGGCATCGAGTTGGATCCATCAAAGATCAAAGAAATCCAAGAATTTCCACCTCCAAGGAACAAGAATGAGGTAATGAGTCTATTAGGGAGATTGAACTACATCAGCAGGTTTATTGCTCAGCTCACGACAACTTGTGAGCCCATTTTCAAGTTGCTGAAGAAGGATGCCGCGGTGAAGTGGACTGATGAGTGTCAAGAAGAATTTGGTAAGATAAAAGAATACTTGTCGAATCCACCTGTGTTGGTCCCACCAGAACCAAAAAGATCTTTGATTCTTTACTTAACAGTCCTGGAAAATTCATTTGGCTGTGTACTGGGGAAGCATGACATCACTGGAAGGAAGGAACATGCCATCTACTATCTTAGCAAGAAGTTCACAGTTTATGAGGTTAAGTACACTCACCTAGAAAGGACGTGTTGCGCCCTAACTTGGGTAGCACAAAAGTTGAAACATTATCTGTCATCATATATTACTTACCTTATCTCACGGTTGGATCCATTGAAGTACATCTTTCAAAAGCCTATGCCCACAGGAAGACTTGCAAAGTGCCAAATTTTACTCACCGAGTATGACATCGTCTATGTGACGAGGACTGCAATGAAAGCCCAAGCATTGGCCGATCACTTGCCCGAGAACCCGGTCGATAAAGAATACGAGCCATTGAGGACTTATTTTCCTGATGAAGAAGTGATGCATATTGATGAGATGGAACTGATTGAACAACCAGGTTGGAAACTTTTCTTCGATGGACCTGCGAACATGAAAGGAGTTGGGATAGGGGCTGTGCTTATTTCTGAAACAGGACATCACTATCTTGCTATGGCTCAGCTTCGTTTCTATTGTACCAACAATATGGCTGAGTACAAGGCATGTATTTTGGGTTTAAGACTAGCTGCAGACATGGATGTCCAGGAAGTTTTGGTCTTGGGGGACTCGGACCTCCTGGTACATCAAATTTAAGGAGAATGGGAAACACGGGATTTGAAACTCATACCTTACCTACAATGTTTGCATGATCTTTGTCAACCGTTTCGATCAGTGGAGTTCAGGCATATCCCAAGGGTTCATAATGAGGTTGCCGATGCTTTAGATACCTTGGCATCAATGTTACATCACCCGGACAAAGCTTATGTCGATCATTTGCTTATTCAAGTCCGCGATCAGCATGCCTGCTGTAATGTGATAGAGGAGGAACTTGATGGCGAACCATGGTTTCATGATATCAAGGAATACATCAGAATGGGGATATACCCGGTGCAATCCACGGGGGATCAGAAGAGAACAATTCGGCAGTTGGTAAGAGGATTTTTCTTCAGTGGAGGGGTTTTGTACAAAAGAACACTAGACCTCAGTTTGTTGAGATTCATAGATGCTAGAAAAGCCACGACTGTCATGTCCGAAGTACATCCAGGAGTTTGCGGACCTCATATGAGTGGATATGTTCTGGCAAAGAAAATTCATCGAGCAGGATACTATTGCCTCGCCATGGAGCGGGATTGTATAAATTTTGTGCGCAAGTGTCATCAATGCCAGGTACACGGAGATCTTATTCGTTCTCCGCCATCAGAATTGCACACAATGTCGGCACCATAGCCCTTCGTTGCTTGGGGCATGGATGTCATTGGACCAATTGAACCAGCAGCATCCAACAGGCACAGGTTCATTCTGGTGACCATTGATTATTTCACCAAGTGGGTTGGGGCTAAAACTTTCAAGTCTATAACCAAGAAAGTAGTGGTCGATTTTGTTCACTAAAATATCATCTGCCGATTTGGAATCCCAAAGGTAATCATCACAGATAATGGTGCTAATCTTAATAGCAATTTGATGAAGGAAGTATGTCAACAGTTTAAGATTACACATCGAAATTAAACTTCGTATCGTCCCAAGGCAAATGGAGCAGTCGAGGCGGCCAACAAGAACGTAAAGAAAATACTGAGAAAAATTGTAGAAGGTTCCAAGCAATGGCATGAAAAATTACCATTTGCGTTGTTGGGTTACCGCACTACTGTTCGTACCTCTGCGGGTGCAACTCCTTATTTGTTGGTGTATGGTACTGAAGCAGTAATACCTGCGAAAGTCGAAATCCCATCTCTTCGGATTAGCTGAGGCTAAGATTGATGATGATGAGTGGGTCAAAACTCGGTTAGAGCAATTGTGTTTGATTGATGAGAAAAGATTGGAAGTGGTGTGTCATGGTCAGTTATATCAAAAAAGAATGGCAAGAGCATACAACAAAAAGGTGCATCCCCAGAAGTTTGAAGTGGGTCAGAAAGTGTTGAAATGTATCCTCCCAAATCAGGCCGAAGAGAAAGGCAAGTTCGCCTCAAATTGGCAAGGCCCGTTCATTGTGACAAGAGTGTTATCCAATGGTGCTTTGTATCTAACATACATCGAAGGCAAATGTGTAGACATGACTATTAACTCTGATGCAGTCAAAAGATACTATGTATGATTTTCTTTGGTTTATTGTGATTGTTTGGATTTGGCATTATTTCAAAGACTGGAATGACGAAGGCAATTTGTTCTCCTATCTAAACACTTTACCCTTTGTTTCCCCTTTGAGCCTAATCTATTTTTATTTCATACCCCTCTTTTGGAATCGATAACGAAAAAAAAGAAAAATATAATAGTAAGTGAAAAGAAAAACTATAACAATAAGGAAAATCAGGTGAACTACGTTTGACCTGATTCCTTTTAAGGATACGTAGGCAGCTTCATGGCTCGGTCATAGTGAAACAAAAATTAAAAGATCCCAAAGCAAGAAACTTGGGCAAAAGTTGTGTTTGTAATAAGAAATTTGGTTCCAAAATTTGTAATCCTAACACGTTGAATTTTGTTTGAACTTTTTGATACCCTTTTATTTCCAAACTTATACAAGAACCCATATTGATGTCCAAAGAAAGACCTCCTGATCAGTCTTCGAGAGGTGCCAAATCAAGCAAGTAAAGATGATTCATAGCAGGGGCAACACCCCGATTTAAGCAAAGAAATGAAAAGAAAAATGAGAGAGTGTTATGAGTGAAAACCCAAAAGGGCACTGTAAGGCGACGAAGAATGAGAGAAATGAGAGAGTCTTGGTGGTGAAAACCCTCGAATGGCACTATAAGGCGATGAAAGCTGAGAGAAATCCAAAAAATGAGAGTCTTATTGGTGAAAACCTTCACATGCACCATAAGGCGGTGAGGAATATAGGGGAAAATGAGATAAGGTTGATGTAAGAGATCCGTCGAGGCATCGAGTAGAACAAAGATGGTGATTCGGCAAAGAATTAGGTTGTGGAAATCTTGAGGCGCGAAGCAAGACAATTGGAAATTAATTGAATTAAATAGACTAGGTTGTTTAATCCGAAATTCACAACATGATCATTGGGATCGGTTATCCCATTCAGATAAGTCCTTTTCTTTTCTCAAACGATCTTCTAAAGGAAGATTTTCTCTTTTATTTTTGTCTTTTGAAATCATCGCATTTCTAAAGGAATTTCAAAGCTTACTACCAGTTTCCAATATGGTGCAAAGAGAAGTATGGCTAGGATAGGCCGAAGATAATATGACGAGACGTAAAAGGCATCATTGGAATCCAAATAATGGAATGGTTTAAGATTCCACGAAAGGTATGGGATCAGATAAGAAGACTAGAAGTGGAAAGCAACAGTTAGGAAGTTCGTTGGATAAGGAGTAATCAGAGGGTCGGAAATTCTTGACCGAGTTCATGGCAGTCGGACAAAACCAAGTAATGAAAGGAGAGAGGGAAAACTATCTCCAGCAGGAATATCACAACCAATCACCACACCCTAAACTGACCAGATTTTTCTGTGTTTTGAAACAGGGGCAGGAAATGTTGTTGATGGCGGAGAAATTTTTCGCGAAGAAAGAGCAAGTACCAAACAGGTTTGATCGCATACATTCTCAGGACCCTCCTGGAAAATGGGACTTAGTTAAATACAATCAAGATCTAGCGTAAGCCGTACCCCGAAATGAATATAAGTCAAGAGTTTGCATATTTGAGAAAATGTATTAGTTAATATTGTGTGTATAATGACACGCCCAGTTTGAGATAGGTTTCAATGAGAAGTTTTCAGGACCCTCCTGGATAATAGGATCTAGTTTTGAAATTGTTAAAGATATTCAGTTTTACACTCACATCTATGCCCAGCCACCAAACTGGGGCAGAAAAGTTTCTTTGTTTTGTCTGTTTTATTGAAATCAGGCGCCCACCTGGAGAACAAGGGAATACTTTTCAAGTTTAGCAATCAGGCGCTCAATTGGATAACAAAGGAATATAGTTCAAGTTTTGGTAATAAGGCGCCCACCTGGATAACAAGGGAATACATTTCAAGTTTTAAGCAATCAGGTGCCCACCTGGAGAATAAGGGAATACATTTCGAGCTCAGTAATCAGGCACTCACCTGGAGAATAAGGGAGTACAATTCAAAGTGTTAGCTTTCAAGTTTTATTGATATTTGGTAACGTGATATGCCTAGCCACCAAATAGGGGCAGAAAATTTTCTTTGTTTTGTCTATTTTTGTGGAAGTCAGGTGCCCACCTGGAGAACGAGGGAATACATTTCAAGTTCGGCAATCAGGCGCCCACCTGGAGAACAAGGGAGTATAATTCAAGTTTTACATTTCAAATTCTTACTGATATTTAGTGACAAGATTCATATAACACTCACAGATGCACTCAGCTATCGAACTAGGGCAAAAAATTCCTTTTATTGAGAACAAGGAACAATAGTTGTAGCTTTTGAAGTCAGGCATCCATCTGGAGAACAAGGAAAAATGGTTATGGAATTTGAAGTCAGACGTCCACCTGGAGAACAAGGAACAATAGTTGTAGATTTTGAAGTCAGGCGTCCACCTGGAGGACAAAGAACAATAGTTGTAGATTTTGAAGTCAGGTGTCCACCTGGAGAACAAGGAATAATAGTTGAAGATAGTTGAAGTCAGGTGTCCACCTAGAGAACAAAGAACAATAGTTGAAGATAGTTGAAGTCAGGCGTCCACTTGTAGAACAAGGAACAATAGTTGAAGATAGTTAAAGTCAGGCGTCTAGCTGGAGAACAAGGAACAATAGTTGAATATAGTTGAAGTTAGGAATCCACCTGGAGAACAAGGAACAATAGTTGAAGATAGTTGAAGTCAGTCATCCACCTGGAGAACAAGGAACAATAGTTGAAGATAGTTGAATTCAGGCGTCCACCTGGAGAACAAGGAACAATAGTTGAAGATAGTTGAAATCAGGTGTCCACCTGGAGAACAACGAATAATAGTTGAAGATAGTTGGAGTTAGGCGTCCACCTGGAGAACAAGGAACAATAGTTGAAAAAAGTTGAAGTCAGGCATCCACCTGGAGAACAAGGAACAATAGTTAAAGATTTTGGAAGTCAGGCGTCCACTTGGAAAACAAGGAAGAACAATTTAAGTCAAGAAGTGAAACGTCCACCTGGAGACCAAGGGAAGGCAACAATGGTCAAAAGAAGACAATTCAAGTTTCAAGAGGAAAACAATTCGAGTTTCATAGGAAGAGAAGACTAAAGTTCAAGTCAGCAACAAAGGAACTTCGGAGGAAATACAAGTCAATAAGCCAACAACAGTCGCAAAGTCAAGTTTGAGATAAATCTTTGTATTGCATAGATTATAGCTTAGTATAGCTTCTTCATTTTTAGCATTGTGTAATAAGGAGGTCAGTAAGTAGTAGCAGCAACAGCAGTAATAGTAAATCACAGCTTCATGGTAGTCCTAGCTACCGAAATTTCCCGAACTACATTGACCTGATTCCATTTTGGCCAAGGATATGTAGGAAACCTTTGAAGCAGAGGTTTGGTCAAATCTTTCAAAAAATGCTTCACACGGAGTATCCGAACAAGCAAAAATCGCTCGTATCCACTCACATTGTCTTTGCGCGAAAACTCTTCATGTTTACGGGCAAAGAGGGGCAGCTGTGAGCACGTGATTTTTTCCTCACATGAATCACTCCCAAAAATTCAAAATAAAATAATTTTTTCTTTGTGTACAATTTTGTGAATTTTTGTGGTATTTTTCGTTATTGTTTGCATTTGCATGTGCATGTTTATTTTGTTTAAGTTAATGAAAAAATACAAAAATGAGTTACATTTGCCTTTGGGATTTAATTTTTACAATTAAGATTAATTAAGCAAGTAGTTGTTTTACAAAAATGAAGAGATTCACAAAAAATAACGTATTTTGCATTTTTAGTGTTTAGTGTTAAATTATGTGATTTTTTCTTTTAATTTGTATTTGATTATGTGTGATAATTATTATTTAGAGTTAGTTAGTATTTTAGGATAATTTGATCAAGAATTAATCTAGGTTTGTGTTTTTATTTTTATTAGTATTTTAGAAAATAAAAGAAAAGGGAAAAAATTGAAGGAAGTCGGATTTGGGCCAATAATCCCCAGCCCAAACCAAATACACCTAATACCCAATCAATACCAGCCCAAAACCCATGCCAAAACCCAATCCAAGAAGTCTATCAACCAGGCTATCGAAACGACGTAGTATAGGATCGGAACTATGTCATTTCAATGTCAACAAATCTCAGCCGTCCATCTACCCCCATCCAACGGTCCACAGCTTTTGCCCATAACCCATATCCAGCCCCGAACCGTTCATTCAGAGACCGACACAGTCTCAAAGATGTCTAAACGACACCGTTTCTATTAAGTGATTGATCCAGGCTGTTGATCTCAGTTGATCTAACGGCTTGGATTTAGTCTCCCACTCAGTATATAAGTGAATAATGGACCCCGCCCCCTCAGAACCCCCCTTTCGTATTCCGTCTCTAATAATTTAGAGACAAAACATAACACTCTCACTCCGCCACCTTCCGCCCGTCGAAAATCGCCCACGACGGCGGACGGTGGCCAACCACCACCAAAATTACACCCCAAAAACCCCTCAATCTCCTCTTCCCATATATAAAAACCACTCCATTCGAATCACAACAAAATCCATCGAATATCGATTTGAATCAATGAACCCTAATGCCACCCTAAAATTCTCCGGTGGCGGCGCCACCACCAAACCATCCCTAATAGACACCCCATGATCCCCTCACCCTTCTCTACCCTAATCCCTAACCGGGTTCCTTCAAATCTTACAAGAAACACTCGAATATCAAATCTAAGGTCTGATACCTAAGGGTTCAAATTCGATTGCGTAAACCCAAAAACCTGTATTGGTCCAGACCTTAGCTTTCTGTAATTAAAGGATCGATTCCGCACAAAACTGATACTGCTCACTTGTTATTTACAATAACAAGCGATTAGTATCATTTTTGTGGGAATTAGGATAGCAAGTGTTATTTTCAGAGTCTAATCGGTGAGTTCCCTTTATTGTGTTCTGTTTATCTTTAAACTCGTCTTACCTTTGCCTCTTTTTCTTTTCTTCTACATGTTTTGATTGGTCCATTTTTTGATTGAGGTTACAATTAACTTAGGACTCAATTCCTTTGATTTAGGTAATGCTTAGTTGTTCATGATTCCCGTAATTTTTAGTTTCCCTCTTCAATTTAGTTGGTTCTGTTTGTGTCTATGTTTTGATTTTAGGCCTGTTAATTAGCTTTTGTATTCAATCGTTAATATTGTATTTACCATTTTTTTATTATGATTTCCCGAGTGATTTCGTTTCAGAAAATGACTCTGTAAAGGTGCAGAGCTTTAACTCAGTAAATTAGAAATTTTAGGGGGTAGTTTAGGAGTTGTTCAGTAATACAATAAGGGTACCCAACTAATTAGTGGCTGCTAACAAAGGGTAGTGATGCACTACTAGACTAATAAAAAAGGGGTAATGGGCAGTACATATAGTTAAAAGGCACTAAGTCAGTGTGGTCAATTAAAAAAATAGGAAAAGGGTATTGGTAGTGGAAATTACACCAGTTTAGTACCCTTTTAGGAGCTGGAAATCAGAGAACATGGGGGCAGAACAAAAAGGCTGAAATAATACAAGTGTAAATGGATACATAGGGTGGAAAGAGGGGGAAATAACTGATATATAATTAGGAGGAGTCTGGAGTTGAAAGGGATAGCCATCAACACCCATTCTAAGAGAGAACACAGAGATTAATAGAGGGAAAAACAGACAGACATTGAGTGATAGGGAAAATACACTGATACACACATTAATATTCTAGGGGATTAAGACACTGAGTGATAAGGGGACTGAGGGATACACATTGACACATAGAACGCATAAAATATAGAGTTAAGACCTGAAGAGCTGAAAAATACAAAAAAACAGGAGGGATGAACTTTCCTTTTTACTGTTTATTGGTTTCTCTTTAGTGATTTCAATTTTTTTTACCTCGGAAACTCCTTCATACCATTTGAATGGAAATGGATTAGAATTTGTTTTTCAAAGTTTGGTTCAAGTTTTGGGTTGTTCTTTGGTTTGCTGCACTTCTTTTGGTCCAAAGTCTGATTGAAAACTGATTCTGGGGTGTATTTCTGTTGCTGATTCCTGCTGCATTTGATGTCTGTTCACCTCTGCTTTCTCTTCCAATTTCTAGGTACTTTCCTAGCTATGATTGAGGAATGGCATTTGAACTTGTAACATGAGTGGAAATTCTGTGAAATAAAAAACGCATTTGAAGCTGATTTCTCTCACTTCCATGCTGGTTCTCATGCTCTTTAATTAGATTTAGGATTATAGATGGTAATTAGTTTCTTTTTCCTTTGAAATTATGTATGAAAAAGACCTGCAAGTAGTAGCTAGCATCTGTACTTAACTATGGAATGAGATTGAGGTTCTCGAGTGCATAAAACTACCATGTTCCTTGTGATTCCATAGTCATAACTTAGTTCCTAAATTCCTAAACCTTTAGAATTATTCCTCTTGCATCTGTTATTCTTTCAACATCAATGGTGAATCTGCTATTGCACTTGCCATTTAAGTCTTTTCTTATTTCTCTGATTATATGATGTGAAAGTCGAAGCTATGCCCTTAAAATTTAGTATTCTGTTAGATATGGGTGGTAGAAAGTCTATGTAGTAGATACATGTTTACTTCAATTTGCCCTTTCTAAACTCATCTGTTTAGAAATTGTTCATCTGAAAATCCAAAGTGATTATCTTAAGGGTCAAGATATGTACAGAATGTTCATGGTTTAGTTATAAGCATGTTTAAGTTGATTTTAAGGTTAAAATTGCTCATTTGAAAATCTTCGAGGTTTTGTTTTGCTGTTCGCATGGAAATATGATTTAATTAAAGTTGGAGGTTCATGCAAATGTTCATTAGAATTAGCTGTGAATGGTTTCAAATCTGGTGGAATGTATAACTTGCTTGGTCGATATTTAGCCGGGTTTGATGCTGATATCCATCCTAACGTTCCAATATAGAATATACGCTTGGAGACTCGAACTTGAGTCTTATCCCTGTTTCCTTCTTGGATCTCAAAGGCACGGGCCAATTTTGGGCCTGTGGCGTAAGGCCACCTGAAAGCAGAGCATGTTTAGCCCATAACGTTTGGGGGTAGGCCTTTTAAATTACCTACCTGAAAGTTGATGCATGTCCCAAAATCATTTATCTCAAATAATTGACTTTCCTCCTCTTTAAGAGCAAATTTTCTCTAATTAGTTCAGGCGTTTGTACTGTGGCAGAATTCTCTCCCGTTAATTTTGACTGATTAATTTTCTCCAACTATGGAGGTGAGCTATGATATATAATAATATTCCATGGCCCTCCGAGCTTTTAGTTTAAATGCCCTTTAAAAATGGAATTGAGGTGCGCTACGCCAAATAAAATCTCAAATGCATGGCTATCTCTTAATTATATCTTTTAAAGTTATTAGAAATCGAGGCGAGCCATTTAGCAAATTTCCATGGACCTCGCAAAGTTAAGACGCGTAGTTGCTTTAGATGCATATTTTAATAATTTTACCTTCTGAAACTCGGGTGTGCATTTCATGTGACCCAAATCCAAATTCTAAAATATTGAATAAGATGTGTTCCGGATTGCTGGTACATTTCATGTGACGTTATCCAAAGACATATTTTAAACAATGTTCAATATTCTTTAAAGATTTGAATAAAAGCGGTTAAAAGTTAAAATTTGCACATAGGTTCAAAATGTATCAAAATCAGATAATTAAGCCGAATATGATAGTTGAGCGACCGTGCTAGAACCACGGAACCCGGGAATACCTAACACCTTCTCCCGGGTTAACAGAATTCCTTACTCGAATTTCTGGTTCGTGGACTGTTAAACAGAGTCATTCTTTACCTCGAATTTGGGATTTTTTAAATCGGTGACTTGGGACACCATAAATCTCCCAAGTGGCGACTCTAAATCTTTAAAAAAATGAATCTTGTTTCGATTGTTACTTCAAGTTGGAAATAACTCCCTTTATTATACACCCCTTCTGAGATGTAGCAGGTAAAAAGGAGGTGTGACATCTGTCACAAAATAAGTCGGGTGATGCCAATCTTGCTAAAATAAGTTGAATGTCCCTAAAAAGGCGCCGGAAGGCTGTTTTTGCAAGAAAAGCCACCTTGGGTCATTTTTAATGATTAGCGGGCACATCCTTAAAATCTTCTTCTCCGAAGTGGTAAAAGGTCGTATCTGCAAAAGCCGGGTTTTTATTTTTTTTTGAAGTGAAAATTTTGAAAAAATGGTGTTAATTTTCTTTTGGGTCAAAATGAGTTATTAAATCACTATAATAAATGTGCAGGATGAGCACAAATCAAAATGAACCTTTCTCAGCCTGTGAAGAGATCCCTTTGGAGCTACATATGTGGTGAAATGATTTGTGGGACGACTGCAGGAAAGTTGTGACAAAAGCGTTGGGTGGTCTTATTGGGCTATTGAAGGTTAAGCCGAGAAAGGAGATAATTGAGGCCTTGATACCATTTTGGGACCCGGCACATAATGCATTCCACTTTGCTGATTTCGAGCTAACTCCTACACTGGAAGAGATAGCAGGATACGCCGGTTCTGAGGGGAGTCTTAGAACTCGATACCTGATGGCACCTAGAACAGTAACCCCTCACAAATTTTTGGACTTGTTAAGCATCACTCGAGATGTCAGAGATGGGAATTTGGCCAAGGGATTCTACACCTTCTACTTTCTGTACCGACGTTACAGGAATCCTCGTAGTTTTGAGATGCCAGATACTGTTCTTACTCACGCAGGAAATCAAGACAAGTTGGAAGCTCAAAGAGGGTTAGCTTTTATAACGGCGTTCCTGGGTATTTTGGTCTACCCCAGAAAAGATGGGAATGTAGAGCTGGGACTCGTAAGGATAGATGACTTTATGATGAAAAAGGCAAATGGGACCATAGTGCCATTGATCTTGGAAGAAATTTACCGATCCCTGACCCTTTGCCGAGAAGGAGAAAAGTTCTTTGTAGGATGCAACATGCTGTTACAACTATGGATGGAGAAACATCTTTGCCACCGTCCTAGATACTTGAATTGTGGAATGACTGGCCGTGAGTGCATTGAAAAACATGAAAAATAGGTAGAGGGTTATGAGTTCCCGGAGGGTACAAAAGCATGGCATGCTCACTTGAGATCCTTGACTGCAGATAAAATCGAATGGACGTTCGGTTGGCTCTCGATCGGTGAAGTAATCTGTATGTCGGCTGATGAGTGTTTTATACTATTGATAGGTCTTCGGAGTATCTAGCCTTATGCTCCATATAAAGTCGTGCGTCAGTTAGGCCGATACCATTCCATCCCACGCGATTAAGACTTGAGTCGGCAGGTCATTGAGTTAGATCCAAAAGATGTCTTTCCATAGGAAAAAGTGCATTAGATTTGGCATCAGTGCAGATTCTTAGAGCCTCGAACTCAAGTACGAGATCTATCTAGAGGCAAGGTAGAGCCTAGTTACACTGCTTGGTATGGTAAAAGATCCTGAGCCCATCCTCAGCCCGAAAGGCCCACAAAAAGACCCCATGTCCAACAGTTCACTAACAGAGCACAGGTGCAATGGGCTTGGTTGGCCAAGGAGAATGAGTACAGGGCCACAATAGGAAAGTTGGAAAAACAAGTCCAGGAACTTCAATTCGAGAATAGCTTGCAAGTTGCGGCAGATGAAGGCAAAAAGAAAAGGCTAGCCAAAGAAAATGAGGCCCTTCGAGCCCAGATTCAGAAAATGAAATAGGGTGAAAAACCCCGCCAGAAGTGCCAAAGATGGAAAACTCATAGATAACCTAAGGCAAAAAGTGGGTGAATATAGCTTTGATCTAAACAAGGCAGAGGTGGACCTGGCCAAGGCTCGAAAGCAATTAGCTAAAAACGCATAGAAACAAGCATGCCTGATTAAGAAATTCAAAGAAAAGTACGACAATGAGGTTGCGGGGTTAAAGAAAAGGGCCATCACTGTCGAGAACAAAATGATCAAACAAACCAAGGATTTTAAAGCTGAAAGGGAACAATGTTATGATCTTATGGCTCAGATGGAGGAAGAAGTACAATAGCTGCAAAAATCAACATTTCCACGACACCCAGGTATTAAAGGCCCGTAATCAGCAGGTCGGGCGTCTACTTCAGGAGAAGGGTAGGATTAGAGAGAAGATCAGGGCCATTGCCGATTATATTGTTGTGAAGTGCCAAGCATGTGAGGATATGACCCGTACCACTTTCTTTGCAGCGGTGATGAAATTTGTCCAACAAATCACGAGTGATTTAGAGAGGCTCCAAGGGGATCTTGCACATAGGCCCGCGGCGAGGCCAAATGATGCCTCGCGGGCAGCAGGAGTTTTTGAGGCATTAATGTATTCGTGATTGTTGAGTCTGTACTTTACTGTTTTTGAAGTTGTCAGTTAAGTTAGAGTCTGTTAGTTCTTTGAGTCAGTATTTTCATCTTTTCAGAGTCTGTTAGTTGCTTTTTGAGTCTTGATTTTTTTGAGTCATTGTAATCAAAGTATTCACTTTTATGAAAAATTGAAAATCCCAAAATATTTTTGTTATTTATTTTTTCGTTTATATATTCAAGTACTACGCTTTCTCTGATTCATGCGGGGTTATGATACGTAGGCAATCTCCATAGGATTAGACTATAACCAAATGAAAAACAAAAGAGACAAAAAAAGAGAGAAAATACATGAGAGAAAAAAGGAAAAGAAAAAAAAGAAACTGAGAGAAAGAAACAATAGCAAAACAAGAGAGGGAAATGAGAGAGAAAAACAAAGAAAAGAAAAGGCAAGAAAAAGAGACGAAAAAGAAGGAAAAAGAGAAGTTGCAAATGAAAATAAACAAAAGCCGGGATGACGCAAGCAGCCAATCAAATGTATAATAGAAACGGTTAGTTGCTTAGGTGCATTTATTACCCCAAATGTGTGGTTACCAATCTGTTAAAGCCCTAATCACTAACAAGGTTGTTGTTGATGTATTGAGTTCAGGCAGGTGGTTAGTTGATTGGCATTCTGGCAACTCATTCCTACAACACCCGTTCAAAAGACAAGCTGAACATGACCAACCAAGAACTAGAGGCGAGTATTGTTGACCCGTCAAAAGGGGGGGGGGGGATTGGATGTTAAATCGATGAAGGAAGAAATGTATAAGTTAAAATAGCAAATGGCCAAAATGTACCAGGCATGGGCAAAGGGGCATCCACCACCGGTTTATCCCACCAACCCTGCTTATATCCCACCATTGGCTCAACCTCAGGATCCTCCTACTGTGAATTCATCCCCGGCCTTTCCCACCTACCAACAATGCTATGGCACAACTTCCCATACTTCCCGAGCTCCACCACCCAAACAAGTCCTATACCCTCATCCACCAATCATTCATGTATTTGTGGCACCTCCACCTGCTGCATTACACTGATCTTCAAGTGAGCCTCTGTTCCAAGCTCACGACAACCACTGTTATCCACCAGAATCTACCTTCAATGTTCTGGAACCATATTCTTACACATCTCATCTTGATCTCCCAGTAAAAACCGAGAAGCCACCCAAAAATCCCGAACATGAAGGAGATGATCAGAAAGGTCAAAAGCTTAGAACGGTCATTCAGAGATATGAGGGGGTTGGGGGACAAGTAAGTGTGGCCTATAAGGATTTATGTCTGTTCCCAGATGTTCAGTTGGCAGGAGGGTTTAAGATGCCCAAGTTTGATCTATACGATGGGCATGGTGATCCAGTGGCACATTTGAGGGGATTTTGTAGCAAGATGAGATGAGCAGGAGGAAGAGATGAATTATTTATGGTATATTTCAGCCAAAGTTTGAGTGGCTCAGCTTTGGAATGGTACACCCGATAAGATCATGGACGGTGGTACACATGGGACGATCTGGCCCAAGCCTTCGCATGCCATTTCCAGTATAATCTTGAAATTGTTCCAGACCGTCTGTCATTGACAAAGATAGAGAAGAAGCCCGGGGAGAGTTTCAGAGAGTATGGGTTCCATTGGAGGGAGTAATCCGTGAGGGTTGACCCTCCAATGAAAGAAAGTGAGATGGTTGACTATTTCTTACAGGCCTTGGAGCCCACTTATTTTGTTCATTTGGTGTCAGAAATAGGCAAATCCTTTTATGAGGTTGTAAAAATGAGTTGCGTGGTTGAGGAGGGACTCAAGTCCAACAAGATCATGAGTTATTCAGCAATCATGGCGACCACCCAGGCCATTCAAAACGGTACTGGGGTTGTACTTGGGAAGAATAAGAAAGAGGATGTTGCGACAATTGAGTCAAGAGCCTGGTTCAGATCTAGGGGCCCATCACCTTACTGTAACCAACCTCGGCCCCACCACCAAACTTACCCCCACACTCCATATAGCCTACCACAACACTATTACCCACCACTAGATCCCTATTTTTCTATCCATCATGCACAAACATACCCTCAACCTCTTGCCCACGCGCAATGGCGTGCGCCAACCCCACATAATCCCTACCCAGCTCCACAAAATACCTATCCACCCCCAAGAGCCTACCGAAATCCCCCTGGAACAAGTTTCAGGCCCAATCATACCACCAAGAATGAGAGGTTATAGAAGAAGAAGACTTTCATTCCATTAGGAGAATCTTATACCAGTCTATTCCACAGGTTGAGACAGTTGGGTATGTTGAATCCGATTGAGCCAAAACTGCCAAATCCTCCACTAAGGAATCTTGATCACTCGGTGAGTTGCAAATATTGTTCAGGTGCTCTGAGGCACAACACTGAGAGATGCTGGCATTTGAAGACAGCTATTCAAGAGCTCATCGATACCAATCGGATCGAGGTCCAAGCCTCAGAGGCACCTAATATCAATCAGAATCCATTGCCGGCCCATCATGAGACCCATATGATCGAGTTGATACACAAAGGAAAGGAGCCTAAGAAACCCTCACAGACGGTAATGATGATTCGTTCCAGCGAAGTCAAGCCAAGTGAAAAGTCAACAAATGGAAAATCAGTGATCCAGATGAAAGGGATAGACAATAAACCATCTGTCATAGTCGAGAAGGAGTCATCAAGCGGGGTTGCAGTGAAATAGGGACAAGAAAAAGTGGTGGTACCGGGGGCAGTAAACAAGCTTGATGTAGTCGTGGAGGGTGCTCGCATAGAACCTGTGTAAGGCCCCATAAAATTTTGTTCTTAAAACCTAGTAGCTCGTAGTGCCAAGGTTTGAATATGTGTTCGGACCCTTTTTACTGATTTTGCACTTAAAAACCAAAAGAATCGATTTTTCCAGAAAATTGTCATACTGCGGTCCAGAATGCGGTCGCAGAGTGAAGCAGAAAGGTTGTCAAAATTGATGTTGAAAATGCGGTCCATTATGCGATCGCATAATCAATATGCGGACTGCAATTCTGCCCCAGAGTGAAGCAGAAAGGTTCTCAAGATTTATGTTAAAAATATGGTCCATTATGCGGTCGCATAATCGATATGCGAACTGCATAATAGTCGCATAGGTTCCTCAAGATTTGTGAAGGTCAATTCTGCGGTGCAAAATGTGACTACATAGCAGGAATGCGAACTGCATTCCTGTCACAGACCCAGACAGACCTTCAAGGTTTTTGGGTGCATTTCTGCGGTCCAATCTGCGGACCGCATTTCTATTCTGCAATCGCATAATGCAACCGCAAATTTGCTCGGGCTTCTATTTTTCTAGATTTTAAAACCCGACCCCCTTTCTAATAAAAACACCCCAACCCCTCATTTTAACATACTTTCTGAGCAAAATAAGAGAGAGGGAGGATAGGGTCCTAGAGAGAGAAGGTCCATCTTTATCAAGTTGATTTTTTCAAAGTCACCAAAGCCTGGGAAATTTCAAGCACTGTCTTCACTTCTGTTCTTGCAGGTAAAAATCCCCAACTCTTTTTCCATTTGATTTTCCCTATTTGAACAAAAAGGGGGATTCCCATGCATTGATTCTTGAAAACCAAAGGTGGGAATGTGCATGCATGTCTTTAAAGACCAAAAATCTAGTAAGAGTAATTGGGTAGCAGTAGAGAATTGCAAAATGAGAATTGGTAACCTAGATAGGCTCGGGTAGTAAATTGTGGACTTCATTGCTAAGGAATATGTGTCAATTTGTGAACTAGATTGACATGGCTAGACTGCTTGGTGAGTTGGTAATAGAAATTAAAAAGGAAATTCGGCTCCAGGTATGTATGGCTAACTTTGATCCTTGTAAAATCGCCTCGTTTGATGTACGTATGCTTGGTAGGTGATATGTACGTAAATTACTTATGAATTTCTTGTGATTTGTAAGTTGTGATTGTGTTATGTGATTGTAATTGAGGAATAAATGACTAAAGGAAATTGTGACTAGTGCAACTGGAATAACTGTGGTAACAATATCTATGGCTTGTTGTGGGCAATTACCAATGTGACGTTTAACGTGTATGGGTTGTTGAATATGATGGAAATAATATTGATAGTTATGGAAACACTTGTAATATTGTTGTTAATTCCTGAGAAGTATTGTTGTTGACCTTTGTGAATTGTTTGTTGTTGTTGTGTTGTTTGTGGATTGAAACTATACGGTGGGATCGAGTTGCGCGCCGCAACACGAAGTAATAAGGTGTGGGTTGTGGTGGTAAGAGTGGCCGAGGTAATAAGGGTGGCTGAGGTAATAAGGGTGGAAAGTGATCGAAATCACTATTGAAACAAAATATGAGCAAATTGTGAAACTATTGAAGTGAAATTGTGGAAGGGGAAAATAGGAGAGTTTGTAAACTTGTCTGGCTTGATTGTTCCTTCATATGTATTTGGTTGCTGCATCCATTACTGTTTCCTACTTATGTTGGTTTGAGTTTATTTGCAACAAGTTTGTTCATACATACCAGTAAAATTCAAATGTACTGACGTCCCTTTTGCTGGGGGCGCTACATTCGTGTTATGATTGTAGGTGGACCTATAGCAGGCACTCCAGTCCACTGACCGTAGCTCCTCATTACTTCCTGCCAGCTGAATTGGTAAGCCCCTTTCCTTTTGGGGCCCTGCTTGGCTCATGCCGCTTCTGTTCTTGTCTTTTGGGATCCTATTTTGGTATTTATAAAAGGTATAGTTGGAGCCTTGTTGCTGGCAAGTATTGTATTATTCCTCTTTCATCTTTAGAGGCTCCGTAGATAGGTAATGTGGGTTAAGAACTTATGTAAATTTGTATTTTGTAAGTTGGGTGATGTAAGTTGTAAACCACGCTAAAGATTATCCATGTTATGTATGCTTTTGTAACAAGGTGTTCCAATTATAATTAGCTGTTTCACTTGGTTAATAATAAATGAAAAATGTGGGGTAACACGTGGGATAGGAAAGGCACCCAGGTCCGCTTGACTAGAGTTACTTGGTCGAGCGCTGGTTATGTTACTCACATTTTGGGGCGTGACAAACTTGGTATCAGAGCCTAAGGTTTTAAAGGAGTCCTAGGATGTCTCGAAGCCGTATCCGGTAGAGCCCTATTTATCGGTGTGAATTCGACCACATCTATAAGTGGGGGGCTGCATGGACATTTAGGAAAATTTTCCCACTTCTTTGTTATTCTGTATCATGCGGTGAAGTGAAATGTGAAAGTATCTATATCTAACTCGTGCTTTGTTCTGAACTTTTTCAGTAATGTCACCTAAGAAGAGAGCTAGACTCGGCCTTGGGGCCAATGCCACAAGTGAGGCTATAAATCTTGTACCTGATACCGTAGGTGAGAGTGACTCCCCGGCCTTTAACCTACCTGGCCCGTCTGTCCCAGACCAGCATATTCCTGTTCCTGCAGCGGCAGAGGGTGCCACCATCCCTCCCGCCGATATTCCTGATTCAGGCACCATCCTATCTCCTGGTCCCAAGGCTTCTGATGGGGACCTTAGAGGAGCCATCCGCATGTTGACCCAGTTAGTGGCCGCTCAGGCCCAGAGATCCTAGGATTCCCCTGCATCGTCTAGTAGATAGGGAGGTTCAGCCAGTTCCAAAGTTAACCAGTTTTTGCGGTTAGCCCCTCTAGAATTCTCAGTCACAAATCCAGAGGCCGATCCACAGGAATTCCTTGATGAAATGTATAAGACCCTCCAAGTGATGAAAGCTTCAGAGACGGAGGGAGTTGAGTTGGCATCATACAGGTTGAAGGGAGCAGCGTATTCATGGTTCGAGATGTGGGAGGACTCCCGTGGGGAGGGAGGACCTCTGGCCAGATGGGATGAGTTTGTAAATGCGTTCATGGACCAGTTCTTGCCTGCTGAGACAATAGCAGCCCATGCCACTGAGTTTGAGACCCTCAAGTAGGGCAGCATGAGTGTTTGGTAGTACCACATGGAGTTTGTGAGGTTGTCCAGGTATGCTCATCAATTAGTGTCGACCATGGCAGCTAGAGTTCGTCGGTTTGTTTAGGGCCTTAGTCCCTTGGTAGTGAATGAGGCTACTACAGTGGCCTTACACTCAGACATGAACTATGGAAAGATTGTGGGATTCGCTCAGGCCACAGAGACTAGGAAATTGAAGATTCGGGCAGAAAGGGAGAGTAGCAGCAGGGCCCGATCTGCGGGCCACTCAGGGAAATTAGCTCAGGGGAAAGGGTCGTCAGGGCCGTCCCAGTCATATGCTCAGCCTTCAGTGAGCGCACCGCCATCCCTGCACAGTTACCAGCAGAGCAGCTGCATGAGACCAGGTTCAGACAGTAGGAGGCCCCATCATTCTGGTCGTCCGGGAGGGAGGTCACAGCAGTAGGGGAGGGATCCATGCCCCAAGTGTGGGAGATTTCATACAGAGACTTGGTACTTGGATATCCCGGTGTGTTTTAGATGCGGGGTGAGAGGTCACATCCAGTGAGACAGTCAGGTGCCCAGTCAGGGCATGGGTAGGGGATCTGCTCAGTCATCTAGTTCTGCAGTCGCTACATCATATGTACGTCCTCCAGCCCCGGCAGGACGTGGTACATTTAGGGGAGGAGCTCGTGGTAGAGGTGGACCCAGCCGATTCTATGCTTTGAGTGGTCGCCAGAGTGCAGAGGCCTCTCCAGATGTGGTTACAGGTATCTTTCTGTTCAGGCCATTGATTGTTATGCTCTTATTGATCCGGGATCCTCTTTGTCTTATGTCACCCCATTCATTGCTTCAAGCTTTGGGATAGAACCCGAACAGCTTCATGAGCGGTTCTCTGTATTGACTCCGGTTGGTGATTCTATCATTGCCGCACGAGTTTATAGGAATTGTGCTGTTGCGGTGTGTGGTTGTATTACTATGGCCGATCTTGTCGAGCTTGGAATGGTAGATTTTGATGTCATTATGGGAATGGACTGGCTTTATGCATGTTTTACCAAACTTGACTGCCGAACGAGAATCCTGAGGCTCGAGTTTCCTAATGAGCCAGTTGCTGAGTGGAAGGGAAATGGTATGGTGCCGAAGGGTAGGTTTATTTCCTACCTTAAAGCTTCAAAGATGATTAAAAGGGGATGTCGGGGCGGCAGACACCACATCAGAAGTGTCTGCCCTCGAGTTCGTGCCGGTTGTGAACGAGTTTCCTGAAGTGTTTCCAGATGAACTCCCGAGAATCCCACCAGATAGGGAGGTTGATTTCGGGATTGATATGTTGCTAGATACCCAGCCAATATCTATTCCTCCATACAGAATGGCGCCAGCAGAGCTAAGAAAGTTAAAGGAGCAGTTGAAGGATGTATTAGAGAAGGGGTTCATACGACCGAGTGTGTCTCCTGGGGTGCTCCGGTTCTTTTTGTCAGGAAGAAGGATGGGTCGCTTCGGATATGTATTGATTATCGGTAGCTCAACAAAGTCACCATCAAAAATAAGTATCCCTTGCCTCTGATAGACGATTTGTTCAACCAATTGCAAGGTGCAAGATTCTTCTCCAAAATTGATCTGCGGTCAGGATATCACCAATTGAAGATTAGGGAGCAGGACATTCCCAAGACCGCTTTCAGAACTTGCTATGGTCACTTTGAATTCTTGGTCATGTCTTTTGGGCTAACCAATGACCTGGAAGCTTTTATGGATCTTATGAACCAGGTCTTCAAGCCATTTCTAGACTCCTTCGTGATTGTTTTCATTGATGACATCCTTGTTTATTCGCGAAGCCGGGAGGATCATGCCTATCACCTCAGGGCAGTTTTGCAGATTCTTCATCAGCACCAGTTGTACGCTAAATTCTCAAAATGTGAATTTTGGTTGGAGTCCATTACTTTTCTGGGTCATGTTGTTTCCAGTGAGGGGATTCAGGTGGACCCCCAGAAGATTGCAATGGTGAAGAATTGGCCTAGACCCAGGACCCCGATGGAGGTTCGTAGCATCTTGGGTTTAGCCGGGTACTACCGGAGGTTTGTGGAGGGATTTTCTACCCTCGTCTCTCCATTGACTAAATTAATGCAGAAAGCAGTTAAGTTCCAATGGTCCGATGCTTGTGATAGAAGTTTTCAGGAATTGAAGGCAAGGTTGACCTCGACACCGGTATTGGCCTTGCCGAAAGGCACGGAAGAATTTGTGGTCTATTGCGATGCTTCCAGGGTCGGTTTGAGGTGTGTACTGATGCAGCATGGGAAGGTTATAGCATATGCTTCAAGGAAACTCAAGAATCATAAGAAGAATTACCCGACGCATGATTTGGAGCTTGCAGCAGTTGTATTTGCCTTGAAAATATGGCGGCATTACCTTTATGGGGTCCATGTGGATGTGTTCTCAGACCACAAGAGTTTGCAATATTTGTTAAAACAGAAGGAGTTAAATTTGAGGTAGCGACGGTGGTTAGAATTTCTTAAGTATTATGACATGAACATCTTATACATCCGGGTAAGGCGAATATTGTGGCCGATGCCCTTAGTCGATAATCCATGGCTAGTTTGGCTCACTTGGGGGCGGATCAGAGGCTCCTAGCTCGGGAGGTCTATCAGTTGGCCGGTCTTGGGGTTGGAATTTCGACCCCAAATGAGGAGGAAATTATGGTGCATAATAGAGCAAAATCATCGCTTGTAACTGAAGTCAAGGAAAAACAGTTCATCGATCCAGCATTGGCATAGATGAAGGAGGCAGTTCTGAACAACAAGACTTCGGCATTTTCACTTGAAGGCAATGATGATGTGCTACGATGTCAAGGAAGGCTATGTGTTCTAGATGTGGATAACCTTCGGGAGAGAGTAATGGCAGAGGCTCATCATTCCAGGTATTCGGTGCACCCGGGTTCTATGAAAATGTATCACGATCTCAAGGAAATTTATTGGTGGAACGGTATGAAGAGGGGTGTGGCTGACTTTGTATCTAAATGTCCAAATTGTCAGCAAGTAAAAGCTGAGAATCAGCGGCCCGGTGGGTTAACCCAGCTATGGAAATACCAATGTGGAAGTGGGAGATGATCAACATGGATTTCGTGGTAGGATTACCTCGCACTCAGTGAAAGTTCGACTCAATTTGGGTGATAGTGGATCGACTCACCTAATTATCTCACTTCTTGCCAGTCAAGTCCTCCGATACTGCAGAACAGTATGCTCGGTTGTATATCAAGGAAACAGTGAGGCTTCATGGTACTCTGCTCTCTATTATTTCGGACCGAGAGGCTCAGTTCACAGCTAATTTTTGGAAGAAATTTCAGCAAGGTTTGGGCACTCAGGTGAATCTCAGCACATCTTTCCATCTGCAGACCGATGGTCAAATGGAGCGGACTATTCATATGCTTGAAGATATGTTGCGGGATTGTGTCTTGGACTTCAAAGGTAATTGGGATGATCACCTTCCCCTTATAGAATTTGCTTACAATAACAACTTTCATGCTAGCATTCAGATGGCCCCATTTGAGGCATTATACGGAAAAAGGTATAGGTCTCCGATTGGGTGGTCCGAAGTGGGTGAAGCAGAACTGATATGGCCAGATCTTGTACACCAGGCTATGGAGAAAGTTAAAGTTATTCAGGAAAGGATGAAGACTGCTCAGAGTCGCCAAAAGTCTTATGCGGACGTTCGTCGGAGGGAATTGGAATTTCAAGTTAATGATTGGGTGTTCTTGAGGGTATCCCCTATGAAGGGAATCATGCGCTTCGGGAAGAAGGGAAAGTTGAGTCCTAGGTACGTCGGGCCATATCGAATCATTCAAAGGATTGGGCAGGTGGCCTATAGGCTGGAATTGCCTCCCGAAATGTCATTAGTGCACCTGGTATTCCACGTGTCCATGTAGAAGAAAGTGGTTAGAGATCCATCTGCCATCGTGCCAGTCGAGACTATTGAGGTTAACGAAGATTTGTTGTATGAAGAGGTTCCGGTTGCCATTCTTGATAGATAAGTCCGTAAGTTGAGAAATAAGGAAATTGCCTCGGTCAATGTGTTGTGGCGGAGTTAATGGGTTGAAGAAGCTACGTGGGAAGCGGAGAAGGAAATGAAAGAAAAATATCCCCATCTGTTTGATCAAGTTTATAAGTAACAATATGACCTTTCTATCTCTAAAACAACTATCATGGTGTCCGAGTTGTTTCCTACTAGTGAAGTTCCTCTAGTTGTGCAAGACTTATAGGTGTTGTGATTTTTTTAAGTCATGTGAACATCTCTTTGGTAAATGAAAGTTTGACAAAAACTCTTGTGATAAGTAATCAATTAATGGTTGTATAAGTTGACAACAAACTACTTGTATGCATGTAGTATGTTGAAATGATTAGATTATGTGGAACTCATTGAGATAACGGATTCATAAGAAAAACGTATCAAGTGATCAAATGTGTGCAATTGTTAAGGTAGGAAATCGTATGACAGTTGTAAAGATGGTTGTAATCCTGTAATGATGTTTGAAAATATGTTTCGGGGGCTCTCTGATAGGTAGATATGTCCATAATACAAAGGAAACTCTCGCGAAATTTTCTAAGAATATGGGAGTTAGTAAAAATTTTGAAAGTCTGCATATCATGTTTTTCAAACCAACTATTTTTCAAAAAAATCCTCATTCGAGGACGAATGATTTTAAGTGGGGGAGGATGTAAGGCCCCGTAAAATTTTGTTCTTAAAACCTAGTAGCTCGTAGTGCCAAGGTCCGAATATGTGTTCGGACCCTTTTTACTGATTTTGCACTTAAAAACCAAAAGAATCGATTTTTCCAGAAAATTGTCATTCTGCGGTCCAGAATGCGATCGCAGATCAACTATGCGGACCGCATTTCTGCCGCAGAGTGAAGCAGAAAGATTGTCAAAATTGATATTAAAAATGCGGTCCATTATGCAATCACATAATCAATATGCGAACCGCATTTCTGCCGCAGAGTGAAGGAGAAAGGTTGTCAAGATTGATGTTAAAAATGCGGTCCATTATGCGGTCGCATAATCAATATGCGAACCGCATAATCGTCGCATAGGTTCCTCAAGGATTTTTGGAGGTCAATTCTGCGGTGCAAAATCCGACTGCATAACAGGAGTGCGGAATGCATTCCTATCGCAGACCCAGGCAGACCTTCAAGGTTTTTGGGCGCATTTCTGCGGTCCAATCTGCGGACCGTATTTCTATTCTGCGATCGCAGATTTGCTCGGGCTTCTATTTTTCTAGATTTTAAAACCCGACCCCCTTTCTAATAAAAACACCCCAACCCCTCATT
The DNA here is from genome assembly GCA_026770625.1 of Nicotiana glauca. Taxonomy (NCBI): domain Eukaryota; kingdom Viridiplantae; phylum Streptophyta; class Magnoliopsida; order Solanales; family Solanaceae; genus Nicotiana; species Nicotiana glauca. The sequence continues at coordinate 58,307 of MU740958.1, read as the reverse complement.
TTAGCATACTTTCTGAGCAAAATAAGAGAGAGGGAGGAGAGGGTCCTAGAGAGAGAAGGTCCATCTTCATCAAGTTGATTTTTCCAAAGTCACCAAAGCTTGGGCAATTTCAAGCATTGTCTTCACTTCTGTTCTTGTAGGTAAAAATCCCCAACTCTTTTTCCATTTGATTTTCCCTATTTGAA
>MU740958.1:8896-57031 GCA_026770625.1 Nicotiana glauca | reverse complement strand
AAAAATCTAGTAAGAGTAATTGGGTAGCAGTAGAGAATTGCAAAAGGAGAATTGGTAACCTAAATAGGCTCGGGTAGTAAATTGTGGACTTAATTGCTAAGGCATATGTGTCAATTTGTGAACTAGATTGACATGGCTAGACTGCTTGGTGAGTTGGGAATAAAAGTTAAAAAGGGAATTCGGCTCCAGGTATGTATGGCTAACTTTGATCCTTGTAAAATTGCCTCGTTTGATGTATGTATGCTTGGTAGGTGATATGTACGTAAATTACTTATGAATTTCTTGTGATTTGTACGTTGTGATTCTGTTATGTCGTTGTAATTGAGGAATAAATGACTAAAGGAAATTGTGACTAGTGCAACTGGAATAACTGTGGTAACAATATCTATGGCTTGTTGTGGACAATTACCAATGTGACGTTAAACGAGTATAGGTTGTTGAATATGATGGAAATAGTATTGATGGTTATGGAAACACTTGTAATATTATTGTTTTTAATTCTTGAGAAGTATTGTTGTTGACCTTTGTGAATTGTTTGTTGTTGTTGTATTATTTGTGGATTGAAACTGTACGGTGGGATCGGGTTACGCACAACAACACAAAGTAATAAGGTGTGGGTTGTGGTGATAAGGGTGGCCGAGGTAATAAGGGTGGAAAGTGATCGAAATCACTATTGAAATAAAATATGAGCAAATTTTGAAACTATTGAAGTGAAATTGTGGAAGGGGAAAACAGGAGAGTTTGTAAACTTGTTTGGCTTGATTGTTCCTTCATATGTGTTTGGTTGCTGCATCCATTACTGTTTCCTACTTATGTGTGGTTTGAGTTTACTTGGAACAAGTTTGTTCATACATACCAGTACAATTCAAATATACTGACGTCCCTTTTACTGGGGGCGCTACATTCGTGTTATGATTGTAGGTGGACCTATAGCAGGCACTCCAGTCCACCGACCGTAGCTCCTCATTACTTCCTACCAGCTGTATTGTTGAGCCCCTTTCCTTTTGGGGCCCTGCGTGGCTCATGCCGTTTCTATTCTTGTCTTTTGGGATCCTGTTTTGGTATTTATAAAAGGTATAGCCGGAGCCTTGTTGCCGAAAAGTATTGTATTATTCCTCTTTCATCTTTAGAAGCTCCGTAGACAAGTAATGTGGGTTAAGAACTTATGTAAATATGTATTTTGTAAGTTGGGCGATGTAAGTTGTAAACCACGCTAAAGATTATCCATGTTATGTATGCTTTTGTAACAAGGTGTTCCAATTATAATTAGCTATTTCACTTGGTTAATAATAAATGAAAAATGTGGGATAACACGTGGGATAGGAAAGGCACCCAGGTCCGCTTGAATGGGGTTACTCGCTTGAGCGCCGGTCATGTTCCTCAAATTTTGGGGCGTGACAGCCTGTCATTATAAAATCGGTAACTCAACTGCAAATAGTCAACATCAAAGCTGTTCCTTGTAGTTATGAACGAGTGGTAGTGACGTATAAAGGGAAAGAAGTTAGAGAAGAAGTTTGCGAAGCCCATGACTTGAATCGTTCAGGAAGATGCTTTGCCCCCGAAGAGTTAAGAAAAACCAGGATCCCTAAGGATAACCCGGTATTGGTAAAGAAAGTTGTGTCAGAAGAGAAAGCGGAAGAATTTTTTAGGAAGATGAAAGTGCAGGACTATTCTATTGTAGAGCAGTTGAGGAAAATGTCTGCCCAGATCTCATTGCTCCCATTGATAATCCATTCAGATGAGCACCGTCAGGCGATGATGAAAATCTTGAATGAGGCCCACGTTCCCGACAAGATCTCGATAAACAACTTGGAGAAGATAGCAAACAAAATATTCGAGGTGAACAGAGTTACTTTCTTCGATGATGAGTTTCCCGTGGAGGGTAGTTAGCATAATAGGGCCCTTTATCTGATGGTGAAGTTCAAAGATTCTGTGGTTGCCCGAGTTTTGGTCGATAATGGGTCTAGTGCAAACATTTGCCCTCTCTCCACGTTGAACAAGATGAAAGTGGATGATGATAGAATTCACAAGAACAACATTTGTGTTTAAGGGTTCGACGGTGGGGGCAAAGATTCAGTGGGTGATATAATACTAGAGTTGACAATATGGCCTGTCGAGTTCACTATGGAATTCCAAGTGTTGGATGTGGCGGTTTCTCACAATTTTTTGCTGCGGCGACCCTGGATTCATGCTGCTAAGGCAGTGTCGTCTACCTTGAACCAGATGGTTAAATTTGAATGGGACAGACGCGAAATTGTGGTGCATGGTGAGGATAATATGTGTGCCTAGAGTGATACCATCGTACATTTCATCGAAGTGGAAGACGACAAAGGGCCATGGGTATACCAGGTCTTTGACACAGTATTAGTTGAAAAGATCCCAGAAGGGAAAAGCATTCCAGTTTTGAAAGTGGCAGTCGCATCAGTCATGGTAGCCTTTGAAATGTTGAAGAATGGTTTTGTACCTGGTAAGGGTTTGGGTGCATCACTGCAAGGTATCATACAACTGGTATCTCTTCCCAAGAACCTGGATACTTTTGGTTTGGGGTTCAAGCCCACAACTACAGACATAAGGCAAGCTAGAAAGTTGAAACAAAGAGCATGGGTTCTTCCAAAACCTGTCCCACATCTCTCCTGATCCTTTGTCAGGCCTGGTACTAAGAAGCGCCCAGCAACAACAATGCCCAGTTCCGTGGTTGGTCCTGATAAGAAGTTGCTTGAAAGGTTTGAAAAGTTGTTCGATGAGGTGAATATGGTGGAAGCTGGAGAGGGATCGAGCAAGGCAGATGTGCAATTTGTGGGGCCCAATGCAAAGATCAACAATTGGGAAGCTACTCCCCTTCCTACTCAGAGGAGTCTTGGTAGTCGGCTTTGATTTTTCTTTCAGTTTAATTTGGATTATTTCCAGGGTTGTAATTCAGATGATATGTTCCGTCCATTTGGATGAGTTAAACCTTGTTATTTTAAATTTTAATGAAATGCAATTTCCCTTCTTTTTCATTCCTGATAGTTTTTATTTTATTTTTCTTTTCTTTCTTGTACAGTCTTTTTTTATGCTGGTTTCAATGACATGACATGCATGAGGAATTTCAGGCCCGGTCTTAAATGCCAATCTAATTCTGAAATAATAATACAAGAAATTGAGTGTGATAATGAAGTGGAATATAATGATGATGAGGCTTTTGAAGAGATCGGTAAAAAATTAAGCCATTTTGAAGAAAAACCCAAACCTAACCTGAATGACACAGAAGCAATCAACTTAGGTGATCAAGATAATGTTCGGGATACTAAAATAAGTGTCCATTTTGAACCACGGCTCAGAGAGGACTGAGGAGATAATTAAAGCATTGTTTGAGTACAAAGATGTTTTTGCATGGTCATATGATGACATGCCGGGTCTAAGCACTGACTTGGTGGTTCACAAATTGCCCATTGACTCGGCATTTCCCCCTGTCAAGTAGAAGCTGAGGAAATTTAAAACTGATATGAGCGTGAAGATAAAAAAAGAGGTCACCAAGCAGTTTGATGCAAAGGTAAGTCGAGTCACGTGGTTTCCCACCTGGTTAGCCAACATTGTGCTTGTGTCGAAAAAGGATGGAAAGACCAGGGTGTGCATTGATTACCATGATCTCAACAAGGCGAGTCCAAAGGACAACTTCCCACTTCCAAACATCCATATATTGATTGATAATTGGTGCCAAACATGAGATTGGTTCTTTTATGGATTGTTATGCAGGCTATCACCAGATATTAATGGATAAGGAAGATGCAGAAAAAACGGCATTCATCACACCATGGGGAAAGTACTGCTATTGGGTCATGCCATTTGGTTTGAAAAATGCTGGGGCAACCTACATGAGGGCAATGACAACCATATTCCATGACATGATACACAGGGAGATCGAGGTTTATGTGTATGATGTAATTATAAAGTCCACGAAGTAGTCTGAGCACGCCGGGGATTTAATAAAGTTCTTCCAAAGGCTTCGCAGGTATAATCTTAAGCTCAATCCTGCAAAATGCGCTTTCGATATTCCATCTGGAAAATTGTTGGGGTTTATCGTCAGCCGTCGAGGTATTGAGGTGGACCCATCAAAGATCAAAACTATTCAAGAATTTCCACCTCCAAGGAACAAGACCGAGGTGATGAGTTTGTTAGGGAGGCTGAATTACATTGGCAGGTTCATTGCTCAGCTTACGACAATGTGCGAGCCTATCTTCAAGCTGCTAAATAAGGATGCTGCAGTCAAGTGGACACACGAGTGTCAAGAGGCTTTTGATAAGATAAAGGGATATCTATCAAACCCACCGGTACTGGTCCTGCCAGAACCAGGAAGGCCTTTGATCTTTTATTTGACAGTTTTGGACAATTCATTTAGTTGTGTGTTGGGTCAGCATGACATCACCGGCAGGAAAGAGCATACCATATACTATCTCAGCAAGAAGTTCACAGCTTACGAGGTTAAGTATACTCATCTAGAGAGGATGTGCTGTGCCCTAACTTGGGTAGCATAGAAGTTGAAACATTACTTGTCATCTTATACTACTTACCTCATCTCTCGGCTGGATCCGTTGAAGTATATCTTTCAGAAGCCTATGCCCACAGGGAGGCTCGCAAAGTGTCAAAACTTGCTCATAGAATTTGCATTGTCTACGTGATCCAGACTACAATGAAAGCACAAGCGTTGGCTGACCATTTGGTTGAGAACCTAGTAGATGAAGAATATGAACCTTTGAGGACATACTTCCCTGATGAAGAGGTAATGCATGTTGATGAGTTGGAATAAGTCGAGAAGTCGGGATGGAAGCTTTTATTTGATGGGGCTACTAATATGAAAGGTGTTGGGATAGGGGCGATACTCATTTCTGAAACAGGTAAACATTACCCTGTCACAGCTCAGTTTTGTTTCTATTGTACTAATAATATGGCCGAGTATGAGGCATCATGCATGTATCTTGGGTTTAAGGTTAGCTGTAGATATGGGTGTCCGGGAAGTCTTGGTCATGGGTGACTTGGACCTTCTGGTATACTAGATTCAAGGAGAATGGGAAACACAGGATTTGAAGCTTATACTGTACCACAATGTTTGCATGATCTTTGTCAACGGTTTCAATAGATAGAGTTCAAGCACATTACGAGGATTCATAATGAGGTTGCCAATACTTTGGCTACGTTGGCATCAATGTTGCATCATCCAGATAGGGCTTATGTGGACCCTTTGCAGATTCAGGTTCGCGATCAGCATGCTTATTATAATGTGGTGGAAGAGGAACTTGATGGTGAGCCGTGGTTTCATGATATCAAGGAATATATTAGGATGGGAGTGTATCCGGTACATGCCACGGGTGATCAAAAGTGAACAATTCGACGGTTGGCAAGTGGATTTTTCTTCAGTGGAGGGGTATTGTATGAAAAAACTCCAGATCTTGGGTTGTTGAGATGCATAGATGCTAGACAGGCCACAACTATTATGACTAAAGTACATTCGGGAGTTTGTGGACCGCATATGAGTGGGTACATGTTGGCAAAGAAGATTCTCCGAGCAGGTTATTATTGTCTTATTATGGAGCGAGATTGTATCAATTTTGTTCGCAAATGTCATCAGTATCAAGTGCATGGAGATTTGATTCACTCTCTACCATCACAATTGCACACAATGTCCACATCATGGCCTTTCGTTGTGTGGGGCATGGATGTAATTGGGCCAATTAAGCCGGTAGCATCGAATGGGCACAGGTTTATTATGGTGGCCATCGACTATTTCACCAAGTGGGTTGAGGCCAAGAAGTTCAAGTCTGTAACCAAGAAAGCGGTGGTTGATTTTGTGCACTCGAATATCATTTGTCGGTTTGGGATACCAAAGGTGGTCATTACAGATAATGGGGCTAATCTCAATAGTCATGTGATGAAAGAGGTATGTCAGCAGTTCAAGATTACACATCATAATTCCACCCCTTACCGCCCAAGGCAAATGGAGCAATTGAGGCGGCCAACAAAAATATAAAGAAGATACTCCGGAAAATGGTAGAAGCATCTGGACAGTGGCATGAAAAGCTGCCTTTTGCATTGCTGGATTATCGCACTACTGTCCGTACTTCAATAGGGGCGACTCCTTATTTGTTGGCATATGGTACCAAAGCAGTGATACCCGCAGAAGTGGAAATCCTATCCCTTCGGATTGTCGCAGAAGCCAAAATTGATGATGATGTTTCAAATGGGGTTAACACCATTATATGGCAAACTAATAGGTTATCTCAATGGGTTCTCCAAGTAAGGGTCTTAAGAAACAAGAATGGAAGGGCTCCTAAAACACTAATGCTCGAATACAACAGGAGATCAACGCAGAAGGATGGAGAAATGAAAGACTCAAGGCAGCCACAGGGAAACTATTGCAAAATCAATGCAAATGCATGGGCTTTGCGCGTCTCTCCAGCAATTTTGTAATTGTATTTATACACAATTAAGTCTTATGCTGCAGCAAGATACATACAAGAAATACATGCTAATTGGAAAGCGATGAATGTGAAACAAAGGAAAAATGACTTAGAATGCAAGTATTGTGAAGAGACTGGCAAAGGAAACAGGAGGATCATAAGAAATTGGTCCATCTTAGTAACTTTGGAATTTCATTACGTAGAGCTAGTTCTTAGTTTCAATGATTATATTATACCAAATGTCATATCATTGTTGAGCTTCAAGCTCAATAATGATAATAGGTGGTATATATATGTCATACTTTATCTCTTTCATTACATTAGACTCCCTGACAATGTAATTTGTTTTTTGTTTGGTTCTGATATTATTATATATAAAAAAAATAGCTCTAGGCACTTGCCTAGTGGATTGCCAAAAAAAAAACTGCCTAGAGCAATTGAGTTTAATCGGTGAGAAAAGATTGGCAGTAGTGTGTCATGGACAATTGTATCAACAGGGAATAACAAGAGCATATAATAAAAAGGTGCGTCCACGAAAATTCGAAGTGGGTCAGCAACTGTTGAGACTTATCCTTCCAAATCAGGCCGAGGCTAAAGGCAAGTTCCCCCAAATTGGCATGGGCCGTTCGTTGTGACGAGAGTATTGTCCAATGGTGCTTCGTATTAAATAGACATAGAAGGCAAGTGTGTATAAATGGCCATCAATTCTGATGTAGTCAAGAGATATTATGTATGATTTTCTTTGGTTTAATTGCATTTTTTTGTACTCGGCATGTTTTGGAGATTGCAATGACAAAGGCATTTTATTCTGCTATCTAAAAATTTTATCCTTTATTTTACCTTCTTTCACACCCCTCTTTTGGAATCAGTAGCAAAGTTCAGAAAGCAAGCGTAAAGGATAAGTAAAGGAAAAGAGAGAAAAGAAAAATGAAAATGAAAAAACAAGGAGAAAGGAAAAATCACAACAACAAAGCAATTACTATGACATGAACTACGTTCGACCTGATTCCTTTTAAGGATACGTAGGAAGCCTCAAGGTTCGGTCCCATCAAAATAAAACTCCAAAAGCCCCCAAGCAAGAAACTGGGGCAGAAGTTGCGTTTTTTATAAGAAATCTGATTCCAAAGTTGTAATTTTTTAAACCCATATGAATTTTTTTGAGCCTTTAATACCCTTTTCTTTCTAACCTTATCTAAAAGTCCACATTATAGTCCAAAGAAAAACCTTCTGATTTGTCTTTAAGAAATGCCAAGTCGAGCAAGAAGAGGTAATTCATATAAGGGGAGACACTTCGATCCAAGCAGGAAAGTAGTGAAATATGAGAGAGTCTTATTGGTGAAAACCCTAACGGGCACTGTAAGGCGATGTGAATTAAGATAAATCAGAAATAAGAGAGTCTTATCGGTGAAAACCCGCACGGGCACCTTAAGGTGAAAGTGAGTTAACAGATGAACAAATGGTAGAGGTCTGTGGGTGAAAACTATTCAGGACACCATAGGATGAACAAGGTTAGGGTTTGGTTGAAGAAATCAGGTTATGGAACTTTGGGGCAACAAAGTATGGCAATTGAAGGCTGATTGGTTGGACGGATTGGGCCGATTAGTCTGAAATGCATGTCATGACTAATGGTACCAGCTGTTCCACTCAGATAAGTCTCTTTCCCTTTTCCTTTTTAGCAAGTCGTCAGGTTTTGAATTCTCTTTATCCTTAACTCTCAGGGTCATTGCATTTCATTTCTTTTGGGGTCTATTTCTCTAAGATGTTTCAATGTCAGTCTTGTTAAAAGCAAATAAGAAGGGATTTCAAAGCTCACTACCAACTTCCAAAAATTGCAAAGCACAGTGTGGCCAGAACATACCAAAGATAGCATGATGTAAAGTGGGATACGAGGAGTCACCGGAAGTTTCATCGGTGGAATGATTTGGTAACTTCATGGGGGAGCAAAGGTTCAGCGAAAGGGGTAAGAGATGCAAAACAAACGGTTTGGGTACAGAATACTCGGGTCATCCAAGGTCATGGGGGTTTGAAAGTCAGTCAGAGAGTCAAGCAGTTCGGAGTCAGTTCGGGGAAGTAGGTCAAAGCAAAACATGGCAGCGGAGGCATCTTCAGCAAGAATTCCATCAACTGACCACCATTTTAAACTGACAAGATTTTTCTTTGATTGAAACATGGGCAAAAATTTCGTTTGTTTTGGAGAAAATCTCCATAGGGGAAATAGCAAGCACCAAAACAAATGCCAAACTTGGGCAGAAAATTTTCTTTGTTTTGTCTATTTTTGTTGAAATCAGGCGCCCACCTGGAGAACAAGGGAATACATCTCAAGTTCGGCAATCAGGTTCCCACCTGGAGAACAAGGGAGTATAATTCAAGTTTTAGCTTTCAAGTTCTTACTGATATTTAATAACATGATTTAGTTTTACACTCACATCTGTACCCAGCCACCAAACTGGGGCAGAAAATTTTCTTTGCTTTGTCTATTTTGTTGAAATCAGGCGCCCACCTGGAGAACAAGGGAATACATTTCAAGTTCAGCAATCAGGTGCCCACCTGGAGAATAAGGGAATACATTTTGATTTCAACAATCAGGCGCCCACTTGGAGAACAAGGGAATACATTTTAAGGTCAACAATCAGGCGCCCACCTGGAGAACAATGGAATACATTTCAAGTTCAGCAATCAGGCGCCCACCTGGAGAACAAGGGAGTACAATTCAAGTTTTAGCTTTCAAGTTTTTATTGATATTTCGTAACAGGACATGCGCAGCCACCAAACTGGTGCAGAAAATTTTCTTTGCTTTGTCTATTTTGTTGGAATCAGATGCCCACCTGGAGAACAAAGGAGTACAATTCAAGTTCTAGCTTTCAAGTTTTTATTGATATTTCGTAACAGGACATGCGCAGCCACCAAACTGGTGCAGAAAATTTTCTTTGCTTTGTCTATTTTGTTGGAATCAGATGCCCACCTGGAGAACAAAGGAGTACAATTCAAGTTCTAGCTTTCAAGTTTTTATTGATATTTCGTAACAGGACATGCGCAGCCACCAAACTGGTGCAGAAAATTTTCTTTGCTTTGTCTATTTTGTTGGAATCAGATGCCCACCTGGAGAACAAAGGAGTACAATTCAAGTTCTAGCTTTCAAGTTTTTATTGATATTTCGTAACAGGACATGCGCAGCCACCAAACTGGTGCAGAAAATTTTCTTTGCTTTGTCTATTTTGTTGGAATCAGATGCCCACCTGGAGAACAAAGGAGTACAATTCAAGTTCTAGCTTTCAAGTTTTTATTGATATTTCGTAACAGGACATGCGCAGCCACCAAACTGGTGCAGAAAATTTTCTTTGCTTTGTCTATTTTGTTGGAATCAGATGCCCACCTGGAGAACAAAGGAGTACAATTCAAGTTCTAGCTTTCAAGTTTTTATTGATATTTCGTAACAGGACATGCGCAGCCACCAAACTGGTGCAGAAAATTTTCTTTGCTTTGTCTATTTTGTTGGAATCAGATGCCCACCTGGAGAACAAAGGAGTACAATTCAAGTTCTAGCTTTCAAGTTTTTATTGATATTTCGTAACAGGACATGCGCAGCCACCAAACTGGTGCAGAAAATTTTCTTTGCTTTGTCTATTTTGTTGGAATCAGATGCCCACCTGGAGAACAATGGAATACATTTCAAGTTCAGCAATCAGGCGCCCACCTGGAGAACAAGGGAGTACAATTCAAGTTTTAGCTTTCAAGTTTTTATTGATATTTCGTAACATGACATGCGCAGCCACCAAACTGGGGAAGAAGTTTTGTTTGTTTTTGTCTATTTTGTTGAAATCAGATGCCCACCTGGAGAACAATGGAATACATTTGAAGTTCAGCAATCAGGCGCCCACCTGGAGAAAAGGGAGTAAAATTCAAGTTTTATCTTTCAAGTTTTTATTGATATTTGGTAACATGACATGCCCAACCACCAAACTAAGGTCGAAGTTTTCTTTGTTTTTGTCTATTTTGTTCAAATCAGGCGCCCACCTGGAGAATAAGGGAATACATTTCAAGTTCAGCAATCAGGCGCCCACCTGGAGAACAAGGAAATACATTCAAGTTCAGCAATCAGGCACCCACCTGGAGAACAAGGGAATACATTTCAAGTTCAGCAATCAGACGCCCACCTGCAGAACAAGGGAATACATTTCGAGTTCAGCAATCAGGCACCCACCTGGAGAACAAAGGAGTACAATTCAAGTTTTAGCTTTCAAGTTTTTATTGATATTTGGTAACATGACATACTCAGCCACCAAATTGGGGCAGAAGTTTTCTTTGTTTTTGTCTATTTTGTTGAAATCAGGCGCCCACATGGAGAACAAGGGAATACATTTCAAGTTCAGCAATCAGGCACCCACCTGGAGAACAAGGGAGTACAATTTAAGTTTTGGCTTTCAAGTTTTAATTGATATTTGGTAGCATGAAATGCCCATCCACCAAACTGGGGCCGAATTTTTCTTTGTTTTTGTCTATTTTGTTGAAATCAGGCGCCCACCTGGAGAACAAGGGAATATATTCAAGTTCAACAGTCAGGCGTCCATTTGGAAAAGGGGAAAACATCTCAGATTACAATTCAAGGCGGAAACAAAGGGAGTTCACCGGGAGAATACAAGTCAATAAGGCAACAAAAGCTGCAAGATCAAGTTTGAAGAGATAGATAGGTTTTTTAAATTATAGACCGTAGTTTAGTCTAGCTTCTTTTTATTTTGATAGGGTGTAATAAGGGGTTAAGTAAGTAGTAGTAGTAGCAGCAACAGTTAAATCATAGCTTCATGGTAGTCCTAGCTACCAAACATTCCTGAATTACACTAACCTGATTTATTTTTAGCCGATGATATGTAGGCAACCTCGAAAGTAGGGTGTGGTCAAATATTTCAAAAATGCTTCCCACGGAGTATTCAAACGGGCAAAAATCGCTCGTATCCGCTCACTTTATATTTGCAGGAAAATTCTTCGTGTTTTCGAGCAAAGAGGGACAGCTGTGAGCACGTGATTTTTGCGCTATATAAATTACTCACATAGTTTCAAGACAAAATAATTTCTTTTCATTATTTGCAATTTTGTGGATTTTTGTGATATTTTCTGTTAATTATTTGCATTTTATTGTGCATGTTTATTTTATTTTAATGGAAAATACAAAAATGTGTCCATTTGCATTTAGGATATAATTTTACATATTTTTAGATTAATTAGTAATTAGAGTTTACAAAAATAGAAAAATCACAAAAAATAATTTATTTTTACATTGCTTAATTTTTAGCTTTGAATTTTGTTAATTTTCCTTAATTTGGTATTTAATTAATGGTGTTGATTATTAATTAGAGCTTAATATAATTTGGTAGGTTAATTTACGTTTTTATTTTTAATTTGAAAAAAAAAAGAAAAGAAAAGAAAAGGAAATTAGAAAATGAAAAGAGAACAAGGTTTTGGGCCACTCTTTCCCCAGTCCAATCAACTACCCCTGAGACCCATTCAAAATGCCCAAACCCAGCCCAAATCATCATGGAACCGGTCCAGTCTCCCCCCCCTCCTTTACCCAAACGACCCCTTTTTGTTGGCAACAGATCATAACCGTCGAGGTTTTGAGATCTAACGGTCCTGAAGTCGTGTCTCCCATGTATAAAAGTGTCCAAACGCACCCCCTACCCCCTCGTCGTCTCTTTCACAGAGATTCAAACCTGCAAAACCTAACGCTGCCGCCTCCAAATTTTCTGCCACCGGTAGTGGCGCCACCTCCAATCGACCCCATCTTTACACCATAGACTCCTCTCCTTCTCCTCCTTCCAAATCTCCAAACCCCTTCCCTCGAATCCCAGCCGAACCTCTCGAATCTTGAATCAAGGAGAGATAACCAAAACGCTAACTCATCCAATCGACACCAAATTAACACCCCGAGACCCTCTTCCCGAATCTCTAACCTATTCCCTTCGAATCTTCCCTGAATTCCTTGAATCTTGAATCGAAGGTGGAACCCTAAAATCCCAAAACTTCCAAAGCGAAATTTTTTGAAGATTCAGGTCCATTTTGTCTTTATTCATGTGTTCTCAATAAGAACACATGATTAATATCGAATTGGGCCAGAAATTGGAAGGTTTTGAAGACTCAGTCTCCGTCTCTTGTTGTCCGAGATTTGTCGGGTATTTTTCCTTTTTCTTTGTTATCTTTTCGTCATTTTGCCTTCACTTGTTCTTTCTATCTTCTGTTCCTTTCCTCTTGATTCCTCTGCATTTTTTCAGTTCTTCTAGTTTGTTTGTTCATGGATGTTAATATAAATCTCTTTCTTTAAATTAGTGTATTTAACCTATTAATTAGCTTAGTTTAGGTTTATTAATTTAGTTAATTATAGATGATTCATTTAGCCTAGATTTATAATTTTAAAACCCATTTTTCAGTATTCGTGTCATTTTATGTTTATAAATTGTAATTGATAATTGGGTCATTTGGGCTTTGGGTTTTCGACCCATTTGCAAAAGGAGGGTAGCCCGTTCATTCAGTTAAGTCTCTTAGGTCAATTTGACCCATAGGTTCTGAGGGTAAAAACAGGGTCTCAAAGGGGTATTTGGGGTAGTTCAATCAAAGAATCTTTCCCTAACTGCCTAAGAAGTTTCCTAGAAGCTGAAGAATGTACTAACTTGATCAATAAGTCAGTAATTCAAGGACTAACAAGCAAAAAGGAAAATTTGAAAAGGACTAAAAGGAAAGAACTAAACCTCTAAAGGTGCCCTAGTGACTTGCCTATAAAGGCATAGTTACTTGCAGCTGAAGGGAGGGAGAAAAAAAAGAGCTAAGAATAGAGAAAAACAAACGGCTGAAACATTTTTTGAAAAAACGGAACCAAACAATGTTCTATTGCTTTGGATCTTAAAGTTTGCATAGTCTGAATCAATTTCTACTTTGCCTTAGGTGTAAAATGAATTGAGTTCGAGTTTTCTAATCTGGTTTGGACTTCTGCTAGGGTTAGAGTGTGTTTTTGAGTGATGATTCTTTGATCTGAGTCTGCCACTGTTGTTCTCTTTGAATTCCCTCTCAGCTCTGTTTTCTTTTGCTGATTATTCAAGTACATTATCAAAACTATCCGTGGAACTGAGTATTGACTAGCATGTATGAAGATTTGGAAGTTCAAGTTGAAATGTGAATAAGACATTTTAAATTCCTGATGTAGTTACTGTTAGTTATTACCATTATGTCTTATTAGGTGTTTTATTTCGTTTGGTTTGATTTCTGGTTTGTGCTGAGTGATTTAGTTGCTATATTTAATGTATAATTTCAGAATATTGGATGTTGTAATGTTGTTTGAATTCTGTTCGCATGAATGGACTATTAATATCGTTGTAGTAGAGGTTTATTTGAAGCTGTGTATGATATAGTTACGTTTGAATTTTGCAGGGAATCATGGGTGTTCAGTTTTGTTAAAAAGGGACTTAGTATAAAGTGTGTCTGTTTGGGTTCACACGATTCTAATATTAATGAGTTATTCAGGGCTCTTGTTAGTTGTTTCTTTTGCAATGATTTCTATTAAAGTTTATCAAATCAATTTTAAAAAACAGAGTTGGCTTGATTATATGATGGTTATTTATTTCTGGGCTCTCACTCATGTTTATCTGTTCATTCTATTTCGAAATAATTAATGTTGAAACCTAAGTGGGCATTCATGGTCGTTTTGAATCAAATATGGACCATTTTATGTGTTTGAAATCAATTTTGGAGTATTTGATCAAATTACTTGTCTATTATTCCATGATAGAACAATTGTAAATCTGGAATTCGAATGGCAATTTGTGTATATGTTTTGGGCTCAGATTCAAAATAGGCCCGCTTCATGTTAGTTTACTCAAAATGTGTTCACTTCTCTTCCTCTTCTTCTTGCTTTCACGTTAATCTCAAATATGGGCATGCTGGGTGTAATTTTGTATTTGGGCCTGACCCTCGTTATCCCAATTTGGTCCTTGAGGCTTTCTTATGGGAATCGGACTTCAAGTTGTCCCTTTAGTCCAGTTATTCTTTTAAGAGATCTTGGTTTTCAAAGTAAGGGTCAAGGCTGAAACCATTTCTCCAAGCCCAATAAGGCATCACGTATATGGATGAGTACAGTAAATGGACGGTCGTTTGGGGGGAGGGGGAGTTTTTCTTGCTGTAAAACGGATCAGAGTTTAACTGAGGGGAGCCATGATAGCTAAACGATTAATTTATGGCCCTCACGAACTAATTTAGAAACTTGGTTAGAATAATTCGAGGTGCGCGATGCCAAGAAAAAATGACAATTGCGTGCTCCTCATTTTAATTAGTTTTGTTTTATCCTTAGAACTCAAGGCGTGACATTTAGCAAATTTCCATGGCCCTCACAAAGTTAAAAACGCGTAGTTGCTTTAGGCACGTATTTTAATAACATTACCTTCCTAAACTCGGGTGTGCATTTCATGTGACCCAAATCTAAATTCTAAAACGTTGAATAAAATGTGTTTCGGATTGCGGATGCATTTTATGTGTCGCAATCCAAAGACATATTTTAGACGACGTTCAATCTTCTTTAAAAATGAATAAAAATGGTTGTAAGTTAAAATTTGCACATAGGTTCAAAATGTTCTAAAATCAGATAATTAAGCCGAATATAATAGTTGAGTGATGCCCTCACAAAGTTAAAAACGTGCAGTTGCTTGAGGCGCGTATTTTAATAATATTACCTTCCTAAACTCGGGTGTGCATTTTTTGTGACCCAAATCTAAATCCTAAAACGTTGAATAAAATGTGTTTCAGATTGCGAGTGCATTTCATGTGACTCGATCCAAAGACATGTATTAGACGACGTTCAATATTCTCTAAAAATGAATAAAAATGGTTGTAAGTTAAAATTTACACATAGGTTCAAAATGTTCTAAAATCAGATAATTAAGCCGAATATAATATTTGAGCGACCGTGCTAGAACCACGGAACCTAAGAATGCCTAACACCTTCTCCCGGGTTAACAGAATTCCTTACTCGGATTTCTGGTTTGCGGACTATTAAACAGAGTCATTCTTTTCCTTGATTCAAGATTTTAAACCGGTGACTTGGGACACCATAAATCTCCTAAGTGGCGACTATGAATCGTTTAATAAATAAATCTAGTTTCGATTATCCTTTAATTGGAAAAACTCCCTTTATATACCCTTTTCCAGGGGTGTAGGAAAAAGGAGGTGTGACACTATGGAAAGCAGTTATTTTTATTTTATTTATGTTTGAGTTGTTTGAACTCGAAAAGCATTCTGTGTCGGTTCTTTCACTTCCTTTCTAATTGTTTTTTTTTTGCTTGAGTTCTACAATCCCTGCCTACATTAGACAGTAAGATATGTGGGATGAGAATTTCTAAAATGGGAGAAACTTATCATTTGTATAAAAAAATAGAGAACCTGCTTAATGTGTAGTACTTGACTCTTTGAAACTGTCACGACCCAATTCCCTTTACCTGGTGGTGATGGCGCCTCTCGTGAAGACAAGTCCAGCCAGTCTAACCCAATTCGTCCTTTAAAACAGTTATTTAACACAAATATAGTCCAAATATGGTTTAATAATACCAAGTAGCAGAAATATAAATAAAAATATGGAAATCCAACCCAACACAGCCCTAACCAGGGTGTCACAAGTTATGAGTAACTAAGGAATCCTGACACAAGTCTACTAAATACGAAATCTGATACAATAGCTCGAATAACATAGGAATAATAAGATAAAGGAGTCATGGGGGCTGCAGACGCTAATAGCTACCTCGTAGTCTCTGAAACACCGCCTGGACTGGAAGGATCAGCTCTCAGGAGTGGAAATCTGCTCTGCCAGAATCTGCACACACGGTGCAGGGAGTAATGTGAGTACTCCGACCCAGTGAGTAATAAATATAAATAATGGCTGAAAGCAAGAAAACACGTTAAGGCACACAACATTCTATATAGAAGCAGTGAAATCACTTAAAATCAGTAAATCAGTGAAGTATCGAATGAAATCTCTTTCAAAACCAGTAAAAACAAGTAATATGGCAGTAAATAACAAGTAGAAATCTGCCCTTCGGGCTCAATATCAAAATAACAAGTAGAAATCTGCCCTTCGGGCTCAATATCAAAATAACAAGTAGAAATCTGCCCCTCAGGCACAGTATCAGTAACTCAGAATAGTATCAGCCCCTCGGGCTCAGTATCAACCACTCAGTATAGTATCAGCCCCTCATGAAGACAAGGCCAACCAGTCTAACCCAATTCGTCCTTTAAAATAGTTATTTAACACAAATATAGTCCAAACATGGTTTAATAATACCAAGTAGCAGAAATATAAATAAAAATATGGAAATCCAACCCAACACAGTCCTAACCAAGGTGTCACAAGTCATGAGCAACTAAGAAATCCTGACACAAGTCTACTAAATATGAAATCCGATACAATATCTCGAATAACATAGGAATAATAAGATAAAGGAGTCACGGGGGCTGCAGACGCCAATAGCTACCTTGTAGTCTCTAAAACACTGCCTGGACTGGAAGGATCAGCTCTCAGGAGTGGAAATCTGCTCTGCCAGAATCTGCACACACGGTGCAGGGAGTAATGTGAGTACTCCGACCTAGTGAGTAATAAATATAAATAATGGCTGAAAGCAAGAAAACATATTAAGGCACACAACATTCTATACAGAAGCAGTGAAATCACCTAAAATCAGTAAATCAGTGAAGTATCGAATGAAATATCTTTCAAAACCAGTAAAAACAAGTAATATGGTAGTAAATGATTAAGTAGAAATCTGCCCCTCGGTCTCAATATCAAAATAACAAGTAGAAATCTGCCCCTCGGGCACAGTATCAGTAACTCAGAATAGTATCAGCCCCTCGGGCTCAGTATCAACCACTCAATATAGTATCAGCCCCTCGGGCTCAGTCTTAGAACAATATCATATAGTAACCGCTGCAGCGTGCATCCTGATCTATTTAATGTCGACGACGCTCACTTGGGGTGTCCAGACTCCGGAGAGGCTCTTACAGCCTAAGCGCAATAATAACATAAGGCCTGAAAGTCGTCTCACATAATAACATAAGGCCTGAAAGCCTTCTCGCATCACTCATAAGGCCTGAAAACCTGCTCACATCACTCACAAGGCCTGAAAGCCTCCTCACATCACTCAAGCCAACGCATGGCATATAAAGTATCTTAGGCCCTCGGCCTCATATCACTCAGCATATCCTCACATGTGGCCCTCGGCCTCGCTCAGTCCGAAAATCATCATAAGCCCCTCGGGCATTTGTAAAACAGTGGTTCTCAGCCCAAAATATCATTTAGAAATATCAATTAAGTTTCAAATCTGTATAAAAGTGGCTGAGTTTGTAAAACCATAAATATCAACAGGACTGAGTTTAAATATAAGTCAAAATAGTGAATAAAAATCCCCGAAGGGTACAAATAATTGGCACGAAGCCCAAATATGGCAATCATCCCAACTCATGATGATACAAATAATTTTCAGTCAAATATGCGGTAAAATCATCAATTGGGATGGACCAAGTCACAATCCTCAATAGTAAAAGACCCGCGCTCACCAACTAGAGCGTGTCTCACCTCAATATAGCACTACAATGTGCAAATCTGGGGTTTCAAACCCTCAGGACATCATTTACACTCATTACTCACCTCGAACCGACTATTTCTTTAACTCGCGACGCCTTTGCCCCTCGAATTGGCCTCCACGTGCGTCGAATCTATCCAAAATCTGGATGAATACGTCATAATATGTTAAGGGAACAAAGTCCACTTAAAAACAATCAAATTACCACAAAATTCCCGAAATTGGTCAAACCCGACCCCCGGGCCCACATCTCGAAATTTGACAAAATTCACAAAACTAGAATCCTTATACTCTCACGAGTCTAACCATACAAAATTTATCCAATTCCGACACCGTTTGGTCATTCAAATCATCATTTTATATTTTTGAAGGATTCCACAATTTTCTTCCCAAATTCCATCCCAAATCACAAATTAAATGATGAATTCAATGATATATTCATGTAATCTAGCCAAATCTGAGTTAGAAGTATTTACCCCGATGAATTTCTTGAAAAACCTTCGAAAAATCGCCAAAATCCGAGCTCTCCCAAAACCTCATATTTATAGAGTAACCCCTATATTTTTACCTCCGCGGCCGCACAAAAATGACCGCGGTCTGTGCAAAACAAGTGCGGGCTGCGTAAAAACGACCGCAGTCGCGCCAACTTTTGACTGCAGTGATAGGATTTCGTATTTTGGCAATAACTTTCTCTATAAATGTCCAAATTGTGATATCTTTATATTTCTGGAAACTAAACAGAAGGACTATAACTTTCGTTTTTGAATCATCTCAAAATTCCTTGTAGATCAAAAGATATGAGCTTCCGAAGTAGGACTAGCAGAATGTTCTTCACCGCGGCCGCACACCATTTTGTGCGGTCCGCACAGCACCTACCGCGGACACACAGCATTTTGTGCGGTCCGCACAGCACTCACTGCGGATGCACTTCTTTTTGTGCGGTCCGTGCGGGTGGGTTTCGAGGCTTGCAACCCTTCTGGACCTGCTACAACTATGATTTTTGGCCTAAAACATCCCGGAACTCACCCGAATTCTCGGGACTTCAAACCAATTGTAACAATACTTACTAAAACCCTATTCAAACTTGTTCTAATCATCAAAACACTTCAAACAACATCAAATCGCTCAAAACACATCGGATTCAAGCCTAAGTTTAAAAAATCTTCCGAAACACGTTTTTGATCAAAAACCCAACCAAATCATATCCGAATGACTTGAAATTTTGCACGCATATCTCAAATCACCTAACGAAGCTACAACAACTCTCGTAATTTCATTCCGACCCTCGGATCAAAATCTCACCTATCAACCGAAATTCGCCAAATACTAACTTCGCCAATTCAGCCTAATTCTATACCGGACCTCCAAAACCACTTCTGATCACACTCCTAAGTCACAAATCACCTCCCAGAGCTACCCGAACATCAGAATTCACATCCGAGCCCTCTAACCCATAAGTCAATGTCCGATTGATTTTTCCAACTTAAGCCTTCTTAAAAGAGACTAAGTGTCTCGTTTCATATCAAAACCACTCCAAACTAACTCGATCACATAAAATACGGATAATGAAGCATAAAGAAGCTGAAAATGGGAAAAATGGAGCGGTAACTCATGAGACGACAGGTCGGGTCATCACAGAAACTAACCTTGCCTCATATGTGTAAATATTTTCACAACCAGACACCAAACCTATTCATAAATAAGAAGTTTTAATCTGTATATATATATGTTATACAGTCATCTAGATATCATGCCCTCCAGTTGCCCATGTAAGAAAGTCGTGCTTCTATTAAAGTCAACAAAGATCTGAATCACTGCTCTTTTCCTTCTTTGTTTGGTTTAAGTTGTCGACAATATGAAATGAACTAGAGAGGCTGCATTTAGGATGTTTGATTGAACTCTTTTTGTATTAAGAAAAGATTAGATAGTTAGATGCGTGTTTAGAGTCTTTGGTGGAGTTGCATATTCGACTTTTGATCAATGTTTGGACCACTGGAATATGAGAAAGGGTTCCGAGGATCAAGGGGAGTCTGTCGTGAAACATTGAAGCCTATTTAGTTATTTCTAAGTTTGAGATGTAATTCATAGTAAACAAAGTCATGGTGAATTGATAATTGAGAGTTGGGGACGTTTATGTGCAACTTGTTTCTTTCGTATCTCTTTACTTTTCTTTAAATCTTTGTCAGCATGCTTCTGTTAAACTTTGAATTATCAAATATTAGTATCACATCTAGGACCTTAATAACAAGGAAAACCACTTCTATGTTTGCGTCATCTATTCTACAACAACTACTAAATAGTATTTTAAGGCTCTTAAAATGTATTGAGCTTTCTGATATAAAACCTTTATTTATTTCCTTTCTCTGAGTTTATTTTTGTATAAAAGGGCAGCCAGCATATAAAAATTCTATCTTGTTGTTAGTTGGGAAGCCATAACTACTCTCCATTAGCTGTCTAATGTTGCTTGTCACATCAATTTCTGACTCTGCAATGTTTTGTCTCACAAAAATCTAAAAAATGGCTGCCTTGACAGGAGTTGGTATAGGTAAATGTCACGACCCAAATCCCGAACCTGGTCGTGATGGTGCCTCTCGTGAAGACAAGGCCAGCCAGTCTAACCCAATTCATCCTTTAAAACAGTAAGTTAACACAAATAAAGTATAATCATGGTTTAATAATACTAAATAACGGAAAGTATAGATAAAATGCGGATAATCCAACCCAACACAGCCCTAACCGGGGTGTCACAAGTCATGAGCAACTAAGAACTCCTGACACAAGTCTACTAAATACAAAATCCAATACAATAGTTTGAATAACATGGAAATAATAATATAAAGGAGTCACAGGGGCTGCGGATACCAACAGCTACCTCGTAATCTCCGAAAAACACCGCCTGGACTAGAAGGATCAGCTCTTAGGGATGGGAATTTGCTATGCATGAATCTGCACACACGTTGCAAGAAGTAATGTGAGTACTCCGACCCAGTGAGCAATAAATATAAATAATGTCTGTAAGCAAGAAAACACGTAAAAGCACAAAGCATGCTATACAGAAGCAGTAAAATCACTTAAAATAGAAAATCAGTGAAATAGGTAATTTGGCAGTAAATCACAAGTAGAAATCTGCCCCTCGGGCTCAGTATCAAAATAACAAGTAGAAATCTGCCCCTCGGGCTCAGTATCAAAATAACAAGTAGAAATCTGCCCCTCGGGCACAGTATCAGTAACTCAGAACAGTATCAGCCCCTTGGGCTCAGTATCAATCACTCAGTATAGTATCAGCCCCTCAGGCTCACTCTTAGAACAGTATCAACCCCTCGGGCTACCTCACGATCACTCATATCAACCTATCGGGCATCGTATCAATCACTCAGAACAATGGGTGCCCGCGCTCACTGTGGGTGTGCAGACTCCGGAGGGGCCCCTTACGGCCTAAATGCTATATCAAGCCACCTCTGGCATATAAAGTATCTCAGGCCCTCGGCCTTATATCACTCGACCTCACATCACTCAAGCCACCGCGTGGCATAAATAGTTACTGAGGCCCTCAGCCTCATATCACTCAGCATATCCTTACATATGGCCCTCAGCCTCACTCAGTCTGGAAATCATCATAAGCCCATCGAGCATTTGTAAAACAGTGGTTCTCAACCCAAAATATCATTTAAGTTTCAAATTTGTATAAAAGTGGCTGAGTTTGTAAAAATAAAAAATATCAACAGGACTGAGTTCAAATGCAAGTCAAAACAGTGAGAAAATAGTGATAAAAATCCCTGAAGGGTTCAAATAATTGGCACGAAGCCCAAATATGGCAATCAGCCCAAATCATGATGATAACAATCAGTTTCAATCAAATGTACCGTAAAATTATCAATCGGGACGGACGAAGTCAAAATCCTCAGTAGTAAAAGACCCCGCGCTCATCATCCAGCGCGTGTCTCACCTCAATATAGCACTACGATGTGCAATCCGGGGTTTCAAATGATCAGGACATCATTTAACATCATTACTCACCTCGAACCGGCTATTTCTTTAACTCGCGACGCCTTTGCCCCTAGAATTGGCCTCCACATGCATCGAATCTGTCCAAAATCTGAACAAATATGCCATTATATGTTACGGGAACAAAGCCCAATCAAAACAATCAAAAAATACCAAAATTCTCGAAATTAGCAAAAACCCGAGCCCCGGGCCCACGTCTCAAAATTCAGAAATTTTTACATCAATGGGTTCCTTATCTCCCCACGAGTCTAACCATCCTAAAATTATCCAAATCATCATATTTCAAACCTCTAATCCGTGATTCTATCCAAGAGGGTTTTCTAAACGTTTCCAACAAAATTCACGGATTAAATACCAAAACTTGTAATAGATTCAAGTTATCCAACAAGAATTGAGTTAAGAAAACTTACCCCGTTGTTCTCTCTGAAAATCTCTTGAAAATCGCCTTATCCGAGCTCCAAATTGTCAAAAATGGAAAACGGGAACGAAGTCCCATTTCTAGAACTTAACATTCTACCCAGGTACATTTTTGCTTCTGCGGAAATTTTTCCTCTTTCGTGGTCCCGCTTCTGCGGACCACGTGCCGCTTCTGCGGCTTCCACTAACATCCAAAACTTCCGCTTCTGCGGTCCTTTGCTCGCTTCTGCGGAACTTCACTAAAGGACAAAATCTCTCTTCTGCAACTTCTTCCTCCGCTCCTGCGATACCACTTCTGCGGTCCCAATTCCGCAGAAGCGGAAATACCAAAAGCAGCAAAAATAAAAATTTCACAAGTCCAAAACTCTCCGTTTTGCCACCCGAACTCACCCCAAGGCCCCCGAGACCTCAACAAAACCAACACATCCTAAAACATTATTCAAACTTGTTCCAATCATCAAAATACCTCAAACAACACCAAAACCATTTATTCACATCGAATTCAAGCCTAAGTTCTTCTAAAACTTCCGAAACATACTTTTGATCAAAAACCCAACCAGATCACGTCCGAATGACCTGAAATTTTGCACACATATCCTAAATCACCTAACGAAGCTACAACAACTCTCGAAATTCCATTCCGATCCTCGAATCAAAATCTCACCTATCAATCGGAAGTCGCCAAAATACTAACTTCATCAATTCAAGCCTCATTCTACATCGGGCCTCCAAAACCACTTCCAATCACACTCCTAAGTCACAAATCATCTCCTAGACCTAATCGAACCATTGGAAATAACATCCGAGCCCTCTGGTTGACTTTTCCAACTTAATCCTTCTTAAAAGAGACTAAGTGTCTCATTTCTTATCAAAACCACTCCAAATCAACTCGATCACACAAGATACAGATAATGAAGCATAAAGAAGTTGAAAATAGGAAAAACAGAATGGTAACCCATGAGACGATGGGTCGGGTCATCATAGTAAAAAGCTTTGGTCCACATACATTCATTACCTTTTGTTGAACATGTAATCTAATCATGTCAATGTGGGTGAGGTTCGATCACTCTACACATTTGTTACTAAGATGATATTTTAGTAATATTTCATATTATTTTCATATTGTGTAGGGTGTGAAGGAACATGAAGGAGTAGAGCCAAATAGGATTGTGTTTTACAAAAACACCGATTACTCGAGTGAAAAAGGATGGTCATCTCCAGAGGCTGAGACTAACTACGTAAGTAATATTTTAGTAACATGTCACATGTATTCATTCTATCTTATAATTATTTTAACTGATGTAATATTTTTATGTAGAACAAAATGAGATATTTGAGAGCTCGATCTATTTCCGAAGAGAATCCAATGACCATTGATGAAATTGTTGATAATGTACTTGGTACAAGGTCGGGATATATTAAAGGCCTTGGCTATGGTCCAAAGCCTAGTACAACTATAGTAATAAAAAGAAGGACAAAAGAATTAAAGGATGTTCTTAGGAGGGCAAAAGAGGATGTTGCTACTGCCCAACATGGTTTACAAGAACGTTTGAATGTAGCTGAAACTGAAGTAACAAATCAGCAAATGCAGATACAAACATTAACTTCTGAGTTGGGTGCTTTAAGGGCACGACAAGAGGAAATATTAAACCAAATGAAGAGTCATTTTATTGGCTCATCACCATCAAGGTCAGAAGTACTACATCTTTAAATGATAAATTCAATTATAATTCTTTTAGCATCTAAGTTCGGATGTTTTATTAATGATACAGCGAAGATTGAGCCCCACCAGATTATCACATTTAGGTACCTCTAAACTTCACACTATTTAATTTTTTTCTCATTTTCATTTATTTGTATCACAATTCAATTGTTTTACTAATTAAACTCTACGTCTAACAAGAAGTTTTTCACGACCCCAAACCCGGTCGTGATGGCGCCCAACACACTGCTAGGCAAGCCCGACCATTCAATAACATTATCCCAAATTCTTAATCAGATTATAGATAAATAACACAGGGAATTACTAAGTCATTACTTTCAAGTTTATAAATAATAATAAAATCTGCGGAAGTTCAATTAGAATACCACAACATAGCCCAATAGAATCCGGTGTCACGAACATGAGCCTCTTATACAGAATATCCACCTATTACAAGTCTGTCTAGAAAAAATGCGAAATAAAAGGATAGAGATAGATGGGAGAGATCAAGGCTGCGAACGCCATGCAGCTACCTCGATACTCCCGGATACTGCTGCTCAGCTAAACAAATCCTCACTCAGCCTGTAGTGTACCTGGATCTGCACACAATGTGCAGGGAGTAATGTTAGTACTCCGACCCAGTGAGTAATAAACATAAATAAAGGCTGAGAATAAGAAATCATGGAAAATACAAGGTAAACTATAACTGGCAGTTTAGAACATCAAATAGTGAAGCAACAAGCCAATGAAATCAGAGTACAGATACGAAGGTAGGTATAACAGATAAAGAACAATGCGTGAGATGCAATGCAATGCGTATAATGGTACCCTCCGGTACCCATTGCTGCGTGCAGCCCGAGCCATCCATTTATTTATCATCGACAACGCTCACTGGGGGTGTGTACAGACTCCGGAGGGGCTCCTACAGCCCAAGCGCAATATCAAGCCATCTCGTGGCATCAAATCTAGGCCCTCGGCCTCATATCAATATCAGTATAATCAACCAGGCTCTCGGCCTCAATATCAATGTAATACTGCTGCGGCGCGCAGCCCGATCCATGTTCAGTCCAGAAACCATCATAAGCCTCTTGGGCATTTATAAAATAGTGGTCCTCATCCCAAAAATATCATTTAGAAATATCATTTAAGTTTTTAAATCTTAGGAAGAAGGCTAAGTTTGCAAAACAGTATTTAAAACCTTGGACTGAGATCAAATGATATGCAAAGTATGCGAAATCAGTAATATCAATCCCTGAAGGATTCAAATAATTGGCAAGAAGCCCAAATGTAACAATTAAATCCAAGTAAGGATGATTCTCAATTTAGTTCAAGTAGAAAACACGGTAAAAACATCTCTCGGGACGGACCAAGTCACAATACCCAATGGTGCTCTACCCCACGCCCGTTATCCGGCATGCAAGTCACCTCAATATAGCGTTACTACGTGAAATTCTGGGGTTTCAAACCCTCAGGACATCATTTATATCAATTACTCACCTCAAACCGGTGAAAAGTCTAGCTCGCTATGCCCTTGCCTCTCAAATTGGCCTCCTCGTGCGACGAATTTGCCCAAAATCACAACGAATATGTCGCATTATGCTAAAGAGACAATACCCAATCGAAAGCAATCGAAAAATATCAAAATTCACGAATTTGACAAAACCCGAGCCCGGGGCCCACGTCTCGAAACTTAGAAATTTTTACGTCATCGGGTTCCTTATCTCTCCACGAGTTTATACATACAAAAATCTCTCAAATCGGACCACAAATGGCCCCTCAAATCCCAATTTTAGAATTTCAATTTCAAGCCCTAATTTCTTACAATTTGGCTATATGAGTTTCAAGGATGATTTCACAATATAATCATGTATTTAGTTCATAGGACTTACATCCAATCACTTCTTGTCAAAACCCCTTCAATTCCCGTCCAAAAGCTCTCAAGGTTGCTAAAAAATGGTGGAAAAACGGGTTTGGTTCGCGGATGAAATGTTTTTAACATTCTGTCCGGGTACTGTAGCTAACCCTATGCGATCGCATTAGAGCTCCTGCGATCGCATAGAACAAAATTCCCGGGCACTGTAGCTAACCCTATGCGATCACATATAACAAAATTTCAGGGTACTGTAGCTAACCCTATGTGATCGCATAGAACAAAATTCCAGGGCATTGTATCTGACCCTATGCGATCGCAACAACTTCTATGCGATCGCATAGAGCAAAATTGCTCTGCACT
This sequence comes from Nicotiana glauca, assembly GCA_026770625.1. Lineage (NCBI taxonomy): Eukaryota > Viridiplantae > Streptophyta > Magnoliopsida > Solanales > Solanaceae > Nicotiana > Nicotiana glauca. Next base: position 30,637 of record MU740958.1, on the reverse strand, counting down.
GACTGCTGCATTTCTGCAGCATTTTCCAACTTCAAAAATTCCCGTTAGCCATCAGAAATCACCCCGAGGCCCTCGGGACCTCAACCAAATGCACCAACATATCTTAAAACATCATCCAAACTTGCTCCAATCATCAAAACACCTCAACTAACACTAAAATCATCGAATTACATCGAATTCTAGCCTAAGTTCTTTTAAAACTTCTAAAACACGTATTCGATCGAAATCCAACCAAACCACGTCCGAATGACATGAAATTTTGCAAACGCATCCCAAATCACTTAATGGAGCTACATCAACTCTCGAAATTCCATTCCGACTCCCGGATCAAAATCTCACCTATCAACCGGAAATCGCCAAAATACTAACTTCGCCAATTCAAGCCTAATTCTACACCGGACCTCCAAAATTACTTCCGATCACACTCCTAAGTCACAAATCATCCCCCAAAGCTAACTAAATCATTGGAATTCAAATCTGAGCCCTTTAACACAGCAGTCAACATCCAGTTGACTTTTCCAAAATAAACCTTCCTTAAAGAGACTAACTGTCTCATTTCTTATCAAAACCACTCCAATTCAACTCGTCCACACAAGAAATTGATAATTAAGCATAACAAAATAGGTAGTGGGGAAGATGGGGTGGTAACTCATGAGACGACGGGTCGGGTCATCACATCCTCCCCAACTTAAACAAACGCTCGTCCTCGAGCATACCCAGAGTTGTCCTAGAAGCCAACCAAAAGCTGAATGACCTTATCAAGCATAAACCCGGGGATGATCCCACATCACCCTATTTCACATGGGTCTGATAACGCGTTTTAACTAAAATCACACAATCTAGTCTAGCACATAAATCATAGCGCCACATTTCACTTTTTCGAAATCATACACAAGATCAGAACCTCACACCTACATTCAGAGTAAGTCTGAATCAGCTGTAATAGACGATGCCTGCAACCTTAGGTGCAATTATATGATATACCAATAACTCAAACACATGCAGCGATAACTTCCATTCACAGCAGCTGCTTATAACAACCAAATACCGATAGAAATCTCTTATTAGCCAAGGTCTCATTCCAACACTCTCATATACTGCCAACGATAATTGAAATACGCAATAAACCATACCCATTGCTCAGACCAACCATTTATGGGGTCATTTCTCCTCTAGCAATTATCATAATAAATTTTTGAACCGAACCTCGATACTTACCCATCAAACATGCTTAAATCAAATCCGTTCGTATTCATTAATGACCCCAACAATCACTTCGAACCCAACACACCACTCTGGTGACGTGACATATCAATACATGTCTAAGTCACAACTTGCATAATACGTGCACCAATAAGAAACGGTCTGAACATACTCAAATCATGAAAATGACTCAACTGAGAGAGTTGTACCTCAAACTCACCAGTACTGCCACAACACAAGGCTGAGACCCTGTCTCACATCATAGAAATAGGACACACAAATTTGACCCGCAAGGTCATGTTTCCACACAGCTTTGCTGCAATGCGCGATCCTATCCAAATACTACTCCACATGAAACACCTCAAGTCACTATGCTTGAAATCGATAACCATGCTCAATTGATGTCTGGAGCCAAAGCAAATCATTACACCCACGGTGAAACAAATAACACATACCACGCAAACCTGATAGAACATAACCGCTACGTTATTCACCAAGAAACACCCAATTACTCATCCCGCTTGACTTCCACCACTATAACTCCTATCGGAGCCAAACGATCCGGTGCCCGGCACCAAATTAATACCGAAATCAACAAACTCACTGGTGACATGTCTAGCCACACGAAACGCATCCGAAAAGTCCCTCAACACCGTAACTGAATTAATGGTAGCAACCTTTGCACTGACATCCATCACGAATGCCCAATTAAGAAAGCAATCTTTCCCAACCGTCTGCTGGTTCTTTGAAATATAAACCACTCTGCTAGAATATAATCCAACGCACTTCATCACTAAATACATTTTCGGTATTGCCCGTAGCGCAATAGTTCAGAATCACTCAACACTAAGGCAACCAGTCTGAATTCCGACATCACATTCAAAATCTAATATACCAGCAAACAAAGATCCACTCGAGCCTCCAAATCCCGATTGTCGCTAAACAGTGCCGAATACACACGATCCACCACCACAACCTAGCCTATACATGAGAACTCCCAGTCTCCAACTCTATATGGCACACAAATCATCATACCTGATTCCAGTTTCCACCATGCGAATACATGCGCACCTTTAATACCCAATCATACCACGATAAATACTCTAAAATTTCCCTATGCCATACAAGCAACTAGAATATTAGCAGTCGATCCAGCCTTAAAGTGTCGCAATACTATTGAAGTGCCATCAACTTAATCACATTGGCTTTTTTTCTGAAACATATACCCTATACAAATCACTATGATTAGAAATACAATTTCCTTAATCATCTGAAGATCATTCACCCTAATCATCTGAAGCTCATTTCGCTAATAACCTAAATCTGCCCATACCGCCTAAGAATGTTATGAATTTCCATTCAAAACTGAACCATAACCTTACACACGCAAATCTCAATCCTTCACAACATATCTCATACACCATATCATCCTAAGGTAACATGAGGACTTCATCTCCCTTCCGAACCATGAATGTTTACGTACTCACCTAGTCAAGAACTTCTATTGATCCTATCTAGAAGAAAAATTATTACACATCCCATACTCTGCATGAAATACATAGGTCTTGTTCAAGTTCTTACAATATCGGCACGACTAATGAGATCTATATAAATTCATAAAATACCGCCGAATCAACAATTCATTGGGTCTATACTTCTGGAAAGAACTATCACCTCATTCTGAACCAAACAATGGTCTTAGCCCCTTAATTTACTTCATATACTCAGATTGCACTGATCTCGAATTCAATGATCTCGTCTCACCCATTACGAACTGCTCAGGCAATAAGCCACCCCAGACATAATCAAAAGCTGCATATGATGCCCCAATATGCCAATAGTCTACCAATTTGAATGCGAAAAAAAAATGAAAATGAACTCTGGAAGGAATTACCAATCCCACGCACCAATACGGACTTTCCTTAGAAAACAGGAAGCAAGGCATACAAAATAGCATGTAGAAAACTATACTCAACATCACACTATTGCGGCGTGCAACCCGATCCAGATAACATACCCATGGCGGCATGCCACCCGATCCACACATAGATTTCGTATAAGGAGATGCACATCGAGCCAAATTTGCTCATTACAACAAAATACTGAGTATCGATCGTAAGCATTCTAAGTGCATAATAATATCTTTAAGGGATATATAGCGTTATAAGCTACAAAACTCAAGCACAAGTGAGGTGCAATGTACAGTCTGAATTTCAAGAGCCAAGATGCTCATATAACGTCATTCCTACGCGGATTCTCAACACATAGAAATTTCTCAAGACGTCTCACAACTTACACGGCGCAATGTATCACTAGCGAAATATCTGACAATGAAACATCAACCTAACTACTCCTTCATGAGGACCGCCTTACTAAAATGCACACATCTGGCCTGATATAGAGCCATTATTCACATTAAATCTATCCACCGACTTCAAGCTGATTCTAACCACACTGAACTAGTCTGATAAACTTTCAAAGGTCCATAATAACTAGCATTTTTCTCATAACACACAAGAACAACCATCACAATCGGAGCAAAAAAATTGTTCTTCTCATATTTTGTTCTAATAGTAGGCATTTGCCACTTATCCATAATGAAGGCGCCTTTAGCTTCTTTTGGGAGTTTTTTGAAGGCTTGGCAGATAAAATTTGAGCCAGGGAAGGACGTTGTTTTCGCTAACGCATCAACAACCTGGTTTCCTTCTCTATAACAGTGTTGAACTATTGTATTTGCATGTTGGAGTAGACATGTAATTCTCTCCACCACCATATTTAGATTCATGTTCTTGCTACCCTCTTGATTGACCATTGTTACAATGATATTTGAGTCAAGTTCGAGAACAAAATTAGTGAAACCTAACTGGTTACACCATTTTCCTCCGAACTCAGCAGCTCGTGCTTCAACCATATTATGACTGCCACAGTCAATTAACATTGCGAAAGCCATGATACAATTTCCTTCCTCGTCTCTGATGATTCCTCCTATACCGGCTTTCCCATTTTCTTTGATGTAACTTCCATCTGTATTAATTTTGACCTTACCATGGGGCGGAGGATGCCGCTGAACTTGCTTCCATGTTTGGACAGGTTTCAATTTTTCAATCTTGTAGCAAAGGGAAGGCCAGTGATGTGGGGTGTCTCCATTCAGCATGAACTTGGTTACCATGGATTTGAGATTCCATATCACCTGATGGTTCATGACATTGTGATGAAACTTCCTGTGTGTGCCATATCTACATGAGTTTCTTTGTTTCCAAATTTCCCAGCAAATAAGAGTTGGAGCAACTTATAGAACCAAGCCATGAATTTTATTCTTTGTTTTTGCGTCCCACCAATTCTTGAAGATTGCCGCAGTAGGAGCATTTGGATGAATAATTACCAAGGGGTTGCCAATATTCTTCCAAATATACTTTGCAGCTTCACTTTCCACGAAGACATGCTGCATGGATTCTACCTGTGGGACACTACAACAAGAACATCTCGAAGCAATATTAGTACCATACTTTCTAATCATGTCATCAAAAGGAAGTTTTCTTTTCATAATTCTCCAAGTTAAAAAGGATATTTTGAAAGGGATTGCCTGATGCCAAACATTGTTTAAAAAATTGTTTTTGGTTTTTTCGTCTAATTACTTGCCACACTGACTTATTAGAGAAAATTCCATCCTCCGACAAGATCCAACTAAGGAAATCATCTTCTGCATCATTACCATTATCAATTTTACAAATAAAATCAGAAATGTGAGAAGGAAGAACCTGGTTTAACCTGTTGATGTCCCATTGCCCGTTTGTTATGAATTTCTTTACCTGAGTTTTGGCTGATTTCCTGATACCTTGGGCCTGGTGAGCCAGTGGACCTTCTATCGTCCAATTATCCCACCAGAAGCTTGAGGAGCCATTTTGAATGCTCCATTTGATGTGAGATTCGACCTTTTGCCTGGTCTTTAGCATGTTTTTCCAACCATGAGAGTCCGCCGAAGTCATGGATTTACTTACCGGATGAGATCTTGCGCAGTATTTGTCCCTGAGAAAGGTGGCCCATAGAGAGTTCTGTGTTCTAAACTTCCATCATCTTTTAATACTAAAAGTATCAATAACATCTTGCATCTTCCTAATTCCAATGCCACCTTCATCTTTGGGAAGGCACATATTATGCCAAGAACTCCAACGGTACTTGTTTGATCCATCTGTTGACCCCCAAAAAAAGTTTGCAAAATGTTTTTCCATGAGATTAATAGTGCCTTTGGGAGGACTCATGGCAGACAGTGTGTAAGTGGGGAGGGATTGTAATATATGTTTGATAAGTGTGATTTTCCCCCAGGTGAAAGAATTTTGCTTTGCCATCCATTGATCCTTTTAACAATCTTTGCTAACATTTCATCAAATAAGATATAATTTTTCCTTCCATGATAGATTGGACAACCCAAGTAATTGAAAGGAAACTTTTTATCCATGAACCCCGAAGCTTGCCTAATTGTATTGATCCTGGAAGCCGAGGTTTTTGGAGAGGTGATGAAATAATTCTTGTCATTATTGACTTTTTGTCCTGAAGCCTTTTCATACCTCCTAATTTGTTTCTTGATAAGCTTGATGGATTTATTGTTACCCTCGCAGAATATATCATCGGCATATGCAAGATGATTGATTTTTGGTCCTCTGTTATTCATGCTGAAAAGAGTAAAGTTATCACAACCGATGAGATTATTCAAGGACCTGGTTAGCACTTCATCACTAATAATGAACAAAGAAGGAGACAGAGGATCTCCTTGTTTCAAGCCCTGAGAATAGGTAAAGAAGCCTTTTCTATTGCCATTAATAATAATAGAGTACCAGACTTCCTTAACCAGACCCCAAATGATGTCTATCCATTCCTTAGAAAAGCCAAATTTCTACAAAACTGACATGATAAAGCTCCATGACATTCTATCATATGCTTTCTCCATGTCCAATTTGATAATAATATTTCCCCTGCGATTTTGATTCTTGATGTTATAAGTGATCTCCTGAGCTAGCAAAATGTTTTCTGTAATGGATCTTCCTTTGACAAACCCACTTTGGTTCTCAGAAATGATTCTATGAAGCATAGGATTTAGCCTTCTCGAAAGAATTTTGGATATGATTTTGGCTGTGAAATTGCTTAGACTGATGGGTCCAAGTTCTGAAAAGTTGTTGGGAGATTCTACTTTAGGAAGCAGAACCAGGCAAGTGTGAGAGAAGAGCTTGGTTAGTCTCTTTCCATTGAAAATTTCTTGCACAAAGGTAGTGATATCTTCTTTGATTATATCCCAACATTTCTGAAAGAAGGTGTCGTTAAAGCCCTCTGGACAGCTGCACTATTAGCTCCCATTTCGAAAACAGCATCCTTGATTTCCTCTGTGTTAGGTATGGAAGTCAGGGCAATGTTGTCTTCTTCAGTAATGGTCCTAGGGATGCATTCTAGTATATCATTATTGATGAATTGATGCTTGATGTTGAATCTCTTATGGAAGTGTCTAATGGCAGCCTTTGCAATATTATCTTCATCTTCCACCCATCTCTATTTATGATCTTTGATCTTGTGAATTTGTAGCCTCCTTCTTCTTTCTCTGATTAGGCTATGGAAGTACTGGGTATTTGAATCACCTTCTTCAAACCATTGGATATTTGCTTTCTATTTCAGAATAGAGACTTGCATGGTCATCCATTTGATGTATTCGGCTTGCCCTCGATTAAGCTCTTCCCTATATAGGTCAGTATTATTTTGAAGATCAAGTTCCTCAAGGGCATTCATTTTAGCTTCCCAGTGATGAACATGCTCATATACATTTCCAATCTCCTCCTTCGACCATTGTGTAAGCCTTTTGCTAAGCTTTTTAAGCTTCTGTTGAAGTATCCACAAGGCATTTCCACTAATATTGGAGTTCCACACATCTTCTACCAAGTTCATGAAGGAAGGTTGCTCTATCCAGAAATCCAAGAATTTGAAATACTTAATACTACTGTTATTTGTGTTGTAGCATTTTAGAAGTAGGGGTCTATGATCAGAACCAGTTCTAGGAAGATGCTTGACAACATTGTTCTGCATAATCTGACACCACAAGTCATTAACAAAGACTCTATCAAGCCTCTTCCAGATTCTTCTTCTAGCTTCCCAATTATTGCACCAAGTGAATTTAGGCCCAACATAGCCCAAATCCTTAACTTCACAATTGTCCATACATGAGCTGAAATCCAAACTCTTATACATTCTGTGAGGTCGACCACCCTGTTTCTCTGCCGGGTCCATAATAACATTGAAGTTACCTCCAACGCACCATGGGCCATCAATCATCATGTGTGTGTTTTCCAAGCTACACCAAAGGTCTTGTCTTTCATTAGTAGTACATTTTGCATAAATAGTAGTTAGGAACATACTCTTGGCATCCGTCCTATTTTGAATTTTGATAGCAATCTGTTGATCATCCACAGTAATCAAACTTGACTGAAAGTTTTCAGACCACATGAGCCAAATTTGCCCATTGGTGTTAGCTATACAGTGCTTGATCCGAAGGAATTTCATGTATTTGTCGATTTTGTTCATACTAACAAAAGTTTCCATGAGAGCTATGAAATCCACTTTGTTGATATTAATAAGTTTTTTCAGTCTAGGCATTGCCTTTTTTGTGTTAACACCTCTAATGTTCCAAAAAATGACACTAATCATGGAATAAAGAGGTATAATTAGTTTGTTCTACCTCCGTGAGGAGGTGTATTGTTCTTTTGTTTTTTCTTCTGTTCCTTCTTTTTGTTCTTATTTTTGTATCTGTTTACTGGAGAGAATTCTTCTCCATTGTCCTGGTCCTGATCATTTTGCAGTTGGTCTTCTGCTATTTGAATAGTCACAGTGTTTGGTGTTGTGATCTCCAACTGATATTGTTTCTCTTTTCTCATTGAGACTGAGTCGTTATTGCTTTGTTGTTGCACTGGATTCAGGTCTAGTTCAAGACATATCCCAGGCAATTTTTTGATTTCAGAAGGGATGCTGACTGACTCATTGATATATTCTTGCCATTGCACTTCCTTGGTTGTCTTAACCATCACATTGCTTGAATTCAATCCACTTTTCTCATTGTCAAAAGGGCCTTCCTTCATGATGTCATTGGTGTTCCTTTCCTTTCCGATTTTATCACTGGTCAGCCCCTCATTAGATTTAATTTTACTGCTGCTAACTTGGAGTATCTCTTCATAAGGCACCAAAACAGTCTTGTTCTTTGGGCTACTGAAAGTTTTGACATGTTTGAAAGCAACTTTGGACCTCTTTTTCGGATTTTTTTTAACCTTATTCCACTTTGTAGTTCTACTATTGATGCTTTGTTGCCTTGGAAATTCATCATCTGTGTCTTGATCTGTGTCTTGATCTATGTCTTGATTCTTGACAGTATCAACTGGCACCTGGGCAGTGTTTTGATCAGCCTTGGTGTTAGTATCAGGCTTATTAGGCACCTATTCCTTCTGAATTCTATTTTTCCCCTGTTTGATTTGGGACTGTTATGGTTCAGTGGAACTAATAGCCTCCCCTGTTGCACCCTCTTTTGTCTTAATTTCTGAATTCTGTTTTTCCCCTGTTTCAGTTTCTTCTCTTCTTTCTTTGTTAATTTCATCTGCTTGATCTTTCTTTTCCAGCTCTCGTTTCCTCTCTAAAACTTTGCAACTCATCATATTGTGACCAAGTTTTCGACAATGTTTACAATATTTAGGAATCCCTTCATATTCCAGTTTTTGTATGAAACCTATTTGGGGAGCATTATCGAATACCTGCCCGACATAAACAACATCAGGCTGTTGTTTAAGTAAATCAATTTCAATTCGAACCACCGCCATGCTAGGTCTCGTTTTACCACGCGTAGCTAGGTCCATTTCCAATGGCGTTCCAACGACGCTGACAACTTGCTTAACATATTTCCATGTGTGCATATGAAAGGGGAGACCGGGTAATGATACCCATATCGGTGCTACTGGGAGGTCCTCCTCTGGTTTAAAGTCCGGCAACCACCTCTGAAGCCACATTTGTTGTCCTTCTATTTCAATTACTCGTTTGAACCAGACCACATTAAAATCATCTTCATTTGTAAAATCCAGAAAAATATTAAAGTTGTCATAAACCCCAATTTTCGCATTACCTTTATGGAGATTATCTCTTTGAATTTTGACCTAATTCGATCAATTTGGGGCCTAGGTTTAAGGAATCTACCAACAATTGTGTGTTTACATTCTTCAGCCATAATTCCACAGTAGTCTGATGCCTTGAATAAGATAGCCGGCATCCCATTGTGCGTCGAATGAGTTGCTATCACAGAGTTCCTTGCTTGTTGATTTGGGGGTTGAAATTGTTTAGAGGCTGCGATTGTTTCAGCATATAAAATCTTCTTGTCATCTGTATCAGTAGTTTGTTTTGTAGTTGGTTCGTGGTATTTTGTTCACCCAGACGCGCCGGATGAGTGCCGTCCGGTGGGTTCATTTCAGTGGTGCGTGGGCCAACCCGTTGGGGATTAGCCGTTATCAGACCGTTGCCTTAGAGAGAAGTGACAGAGAAATGGTCTAACGTGCTTTAGTTTTCTATTTAAAGAAGAAGATCAAATGTTAAATGTAACTTCAATGATCTTCGTTATAGAAAGAAGCTCAATTATTTGTAGCTTTCAACGTCACGAAAGTTGTACATTTTAAATTTGGTATAAGGGGTGTGGCATGGATTTCAAGTTCACACTGCATCTCCAAGATGTTTCTTTGCAATTTTATTGCATGACCTATCTCAAGGTCATGACCTTATAAATTTTATTTTTAGATTTCATATTTAATCATTAACCAAGAGATGTCAAGAGGAAGAATTGTTCTTCTCCATTTCATTTAGTAACACACTTAATTGATTAGTAAGGCTTGATTTTGCGTAGCAAAAGTAATGATATTAACTATTTGATCATATCCCGATTTCACTTCATAACTGCGTGAAGCGCAACATATTCACTAGTGTTGGTATAACCATGTATAGTTAGCGTGTAATTTATAATTATATATTATCTGAAAAATAAAAAGTGAGTTTGATTGGCTATTTGTGTGAAAATCTCGTTTTTATTCCCTTAGAACGTTTCGCAAGTTGGTAGTTGTGTACGTAATACACCATTTTGATTTCGATTTGCTAATAGTACCTTATAACTCAAGTCGTCGTATTACTAAAGAAAAAACATCCTTAAGATGTAAAATACAGTGTTTTAAAAGGCGTTCCTGGGCGAGGCGTACCAAAAACGCCCCGGGGCGATGGTGGGAGGCGAAAGTCCCCTAAGGCGTACGCCCAGAAGTTCGAGGCGTACGCCCGGGCGAGTTTTTTGGTTGAGGCGTAAGCCTAAGAGACATCTTTTTTAAAAAGAAATTAAAAATATTAAATTTAAAAGTAAACTTTTTAATATTGCTAAAATCCCTAAATTAGAAGTCTTTCCCAAATTTTTCCGCTAGTCTGCCTCTACCAAGAGCAACGATTTATCACTTTTTTTGCAACAGAAAACTTCATTCTTCTCTGTCAAATTCAACAAGTTTGTTCCTTCCTCCATGTAAAAACTTTATTATTTTGAACTCATTGTTTTCCTTACTTTTTATATTTCACTGTTAGTTTGTAAATATGTATGTAATTAGTTTTTTAAGTTCAGTGCTTCTCTTGCTCTATTTCAAAATATAATATGGGATTATATATATGTGTGCTTTTATATGTATTGATTGGATTTATATATAATTTCACTTATTTATTTGGGATTTATAATTTCATTAGATAATATGAGATTTCACTTATATATATAATTATCTGGCATTTATATGTAATTTCACTTTATATATATGTTTTACTTATTTAAAGTTTTTTTTCAAAATTTTATGCAATTTTACCTATTTAATAATATTTTTTATAATTATATTATTTTATAAAATATTAAAAATTAAATACCCATGGAGCTTACGCCCCGCGCCTCGGGGCTTACGCCCCGCTGAGGCATATGCAAAACGCCTCGCCTTACGCCCCCGCCTTTTAAAACACTGGTAAAATGCAACTTAATCAGGACAATTCGTATAGCTAAGACACCTACTTATTCTAAAGGTATACTATTTAAATTAAGCTCATAACGTTATACCCTATGTCAGAGTAATTATTACTCAAATAGTTACTCAACTATACAAAATTATCTGTTAAAGTCACTTTTCTTTCGTTTGTAACAACAAAGTCACTTAGGCTTATAGCACTCAGAAGGTCATTCAACTGGATTTTTCAAATTTTGGGTTGCCAAATATCAATTTTAACCTCTAAATGATAAATATTTATATATCTTCTTTTTAAAACAACTTTTTAATACTATGATTTTTTCCTTTTAAATTTATATTAAGGACTTACCTATTGAAAAAATAAATTTTATTTATAAATTAAAAAATAAAAGTATTTAAGCATATATAATGATGGAACAACAAACTAATGAGCATAGTAAAAAAATTAATTAGAATAATTTGTTAGTAATAATAATTTTATTATTGACAACGAAAATTCAAAACTTTATTTACACAATTGAGAATGAAAGAAAATAAAGGTTGCAAAATATATATATTCCATGCACGTAATATAAAATTAATTATTTAAATAAATATATTTTATATACATTATATGTTCTTGAAAATTATGCTCAATTATATTATTATTTCGTCATTATATGAGTTGAAAATTAATTTTTTATTTTATAAATAAAATATATTTATTCTATAGATAAGTCCACAATGTACCTTAAATTACGTATTAGAGTAGTATTCCAAACGGTATTAAGAGAAAAATAAAATATGTCCGCAAGTTCCAATCAATTTTTTTCATAAGTTTTTTCTGCCTACGTTTTCTTGGTTATCCATCTTTCGATAGCCAGTAGCCTAAGTTGTCTTCCAAATGGAATTAAATTTTTCTTGCTTTGGGAAGATGCCAGTGGGCTAGGGAAAACTCTTCTTGTCTTACTTTTAATTTTGCTTTGAACCAGTTTATTTCTTATAATTCAAAGTAATAATTTTTGTGAGATCAGATTATAATGAGAAGGAATAGTCATTGACTAACTTAAATTTGTAACATAAACCAAGTATACTTAAATACAAGATTCTACTCTTTAGTAGAACTCAACGTCCAGATAGTTTAATTTTTTTTTCTAATATTTCATGTTTATCCAGCATGTAATTTGTTTCTTTAAAGGAATTTTTAGTTTATGAAGGGTATAACTGTCGGTCAATATTATACGGATATTTTTATCGTTCAACGTTTAACTTTCTAACATTCATACTTTTATAATAATATAAATAACTAAAATTTTACTAAATATTAAATGCTAACCTAGTAAATGAGAATTAAAAAGTTACTTATTGCCAATGTATACAATTTAAAGCAAGTATGGGAAGGTTTGTTCCTTGCTTTTCAGTTTGTCTTTGTCAAGAAGTAGAAATCAGAAGTTAACTGTCCAAACAACTACAGTTACATGTGATAGCGTTAACTGAGGTGACGAGATTTAAAAAGGACAACAACACAAGTACACCTTCTCTATCGTTTCTAGTCCGTTATATGAATTTTTATTGTTCATTTCACTCTATTATATTCATATTAATGAAATAATAAAAAATTAGTTTTTCTAACACTAGAATTGAATTCTAATAAATTATGCAATTTTTATTTTAGACAAGAGGGATTTTTCTGATGGTAAGGAACCCCCACTTCCAACTGAGAGGTTGTGAGTTCGAGTCTCCCCAAGATCAAGGTGGGAAAGTTCTTGGAGGGAAGGATGTCAGGTTTCTATTTGGAAACAGCCTCTCTACCCCAGGGTAGGGGTAAGACCTGTGTACACACTACCCTCCCCAGACCCCACTAAGTGGGATTATACTCGGTTGTTGTTGTATGCGATTTTCATTTTGATGATTTGTCAAACTCCATGAAAGAATCAGATAAAAGAACCTGATACAATTAGTTCCCTTGGACACATTGTAACAAATCAGATGTCTGGTTTAATTCTCAAGAAAATCAGATAAAGGAACATCAGATCAGGGAACATATGGGATCAGTTCCTCTAGTCGTCGTACCAGTCAACTCTACAGCTGTTAAAGTTATTGTATATATAGTACTCGCAACAATACAACATCACTGTTGAACCTTGCTAGAGACCGGACACTTCCTTGCAACATATCTCATGAACTCACACACATATTATCAACATGATGCAAGATTTTCACTTAACACTTGCAAATCTAAAACACTCATTCTCTCAAGTGTGTAGCCGCCCTTGTATTCTCAAGAGTATTGAAGAACAAAGCAGCTACAAAATAAAGGACCATATCCCAGTATTGATTATGTCTTGCGTCCTTTAGTATTGTTGTGTTATGTTATTAACTTTTAATTCTTACACAGCTTTTCAGAAGCATTCGGTAGGACTTCTTTTAAACCATTATTGTTTTGGTTATTTTGACTAGAGCTGGTCAAGTGTGTAGCTTTGTCATAGATTATCACAAAGAGGCTTACAATAGAGTTGTTGTGAGGGGTGAGAGATTAAGAGTTTAATTCCTAGATTATAATAGGTTGTAATATGAATTTTGCTCGTTTAGTGAAGTTGAAATCCTACTAGGGTAGGTCGTGGTTTTTAATCCCGTGAGCTGGAAATTTAATTTTCACATAAATATTGTGTATTTTTTATTTACTGATGTGTACTTTGGGAATTTCTCTATAAAATTTTGTGGACCATTGTCATGAATGATATTAGGCTTTGGCCAAATAAAAGTAGCGGGCAAGTTGGAATTGGCGTTAGCATGAGTGAAAAGCCACTAAGCAAAAAAAAAAAAAGGGATTGAAGAAACCATCACATTGGCTGGAAAGTTACACTTGGGACCTGGGTTGATGGCTTATCCTGTGAAATACGAAATGGAGTTTGGTTAGTTAAATAGCACGGTTCTATGATAGTGGGGGTTGTTGAAGATTGTAGAAACTTCCCTCTCTGGTCTCTCTCTCCCACGCTATTTCTCTCTGTTGCTCTGTCTCTCCCCTGCTTTCTTTATGTTCATATCCTAATGTCATTAATGTCTATCATGTTGTTTACTATTTCCATGTACTGAGTGTTGCTATTAATCAATATTAGTTGTTGTTTGAGAGGTTCATAACTTTGGTGCTTTCATTGAGAGGACTCTATGGATTTTTACTCTTTTCAAATTATCAACTATCATCTCAATGTTATCCAGGATTTGATGTTGGCAAATACGTACAATAACTCCCGTCTACTCAGAATTCTCGACAACATGGAGAACAAGCTGTCTGCCTCTTCCAAGATGACCCCTCAAGCTTCAGTGCATCCGAATGCGGTTGTATCTCTGGACAATAAGTATGAACTAGAGGAGATATCAGCAGCAGAGGTTGACTCTAATTCATATAATGGATGCTCCAGCCCTACGGATGATTCCGAAGTACTTATTGAGACAATGGAAACTAAAAGTAATGAGGAGGAACATTTAAATAGCTATGCCTGCCAGGTATTCGCTGAAATACCCAGTAGGAAACTTGACATGGAAAGTGGAAGATTTAGTGAAGAATCATTCAGTCGAGCATGAAAACCAGGTGTTTGATGAAATGATTCATACAATTTCTACAGTTAAGTGTAATTACAGTGACTATGTCATGTTTGATAATCAACTAGCACTGCCTTGTGTGCTTTCTGCTTGCAGTCACAATCAACGTCTCGATAGAGGTATCTTTGATTGCTTAAGTGGTATTGATCATTCTAAACTTAATTTATCCTTGTATAAATTTACATTTGATCAATTTGGGTTGGAATTCCTATTTGATCCTGGCTCTAGTTCGCTTTCCATATTCCGTAGAGTTACAAGAAATTATATAATTTGTTCTGCTTCGAGTGCCTTGGGTCCCGGATAAGTTTATAATGTCAACCTTAAGGAATTCTTGTATTGAACTCTTGAAACTTGACTTGCGAAATATAGTTGATGCATATAAATGGGTAACAACAAACTGTGTGGGCAAAAATATTCTTCTAAGGATTATTATAGGTGACCCTTCATTTATAGCGTCATTTGAATGGAGCGGAGTAAATATTGGGTTAAACTTTCCTTATGATCCTGGTTCACGTTTCCTTACTTCATACCTTGGGGTTAAAGATGCAAAGAGGCGCAAGTTAAATGATCTACATATGCTTGCTGTTAAATCCTATATAGGGAAGCCACTTCATTTCACGAGAACAGGTCCACCACCAAGATTACACCATGTGACTATCCTTTTTTTATGTTAAATTGCTTCTGATCATTGGGGGATCATCAAAGTCTAAAACATTACATGACTTATACACGCTTGATTTTGAAACAATTGTGTGGTCAAGAACTAAAATGTGTGGATGTCATCCTTCACCTATAACTCTTGGTGGCTTACAGATAACACTGTTAAATGAGGTTGCAGTACTCGTGCAGGAAACCAATAAATTGTCAGGAAGTCGCAGCTCAAGCTTACTATATGATAATTGTTGGATATCTTTTTGGCCTGCTTTTCAGTCAGTTAATATGGTATCCTATGCTTCTGATCAAGACTCAAGGAATGGTTCTATGTTTCTTAATGTTGATGTTGGTTTTGGTGGCTCCTACTCTCAGCAGGATATTATGAGTGTGATGGTATTGCTATTGATTTTATTAATGCATTGACATCTGGAGGATTCATTTCGCTGATGCAACTGCTTCAAAGGAAGATCGTAGTGTTCGCGCCAAAAAGATTTCTAGCCCAACAAGACTTATATGCTCTTACTAAACTAGGAACAGATGAGTCATCTAGTTCTTCATTTTTGCAGCAGCGTGTACATCATATCCAGCAACTGGCTGTCACCTCGTGCTCTGAATGTAACTACTATTTGACTTGAATTCCACCCTTAAACCTTGAGGACAAGGTTCTCACTGAGAATGGGGGTATTGTCATGAATGATATTGGGCTTGGGCCAAATAAAAGTAGCGGGCAAGTTGGGATTGGCGTTAACATGCTTGAAAAGCCACTAAGCAAAAAAAAAAAAGGATTGAAGAAACCATCACATGGGCTGAAAAGTTACACTTGGGACCCGGGTTGATGGGTTATCCTGTGAAATGCGAAATGGAGTTTGGTTAGTTAAATAGCACGGTTCTATGATAGTGGGGTTGTTGAAGATTGTAGAAACTTCCCTCTCTGGTCTCTCTCCCACGCTATTTCTCTCTGTGGCTCTGTCTCTCCCCTGCTTTCTTTCTGTTCGTATCCTAATGTCGTTAATGTCTATCATGTTGTTTACTATTTCCATGTACCGAGTGTTGCTATTAATCAATCCATCAAACTTATTTTGGTGCTTCAACTTAAATATTATAGGTAGAAAGAGTTTAGACATTGTTATTTGATGCTATCCAATTACTCCAGTTTCATATTTATTGTCGCCACTGACAAAAGGAAAGAAACCAAATTTGAAAAGGAATAAGTAGTACAATTGAACTTTATTGACATGGACTTCATCCACATACTATTGACATAAAAAAATAATTGTTCAAAAATCACAAACAACCACAGAGGCAAGTAGAGGATCAGCAGCCCCTTTAAGAAAAGCTCCTTGATCCCTAACTTGTATGAGATAATCCACAACCCTCTTTGTGATGACTTCACCTGGAATTAAGACTGGAATACCTGGTGGGAAAGGGCAAATAAATTCTCCACAAATTTCCCCAATGCTTTCTTCAAAATTCACAATCTTTTTCCTAGCAAAAAAGGCTTCTCTTGGTGTACAACTCATGTAAACTTCTCCAAATGTTACCCCTTCTATACCATTATCATCTATTATTTTCCTCTTCATTTTTGTCTCTTTTAAGAAGTAATTGGTTGATAAATACTTCAAACCATTAACAAGTCTTTTACTATGTTCTTTAGTAGTTCCAATGCTAAAGGCTAATGTGAAAGATTTAGTTCCAATTAGTTCTGGCTCAATTCCATGACTTGTTGACAATATGTCATATGCTTGGAACCCTGAAAGGCCAAGTTCTTGTGTACCAATTGTCATTCTCAAAGGGTCTATGGAAGAAAAATTATTGGAAAAGCTTGAGAGATCCAAAAGTGAAATTCCAGGAATGTGGTTAATTACTTCTTTCTCTTCTTGGACTAATTCAATTACTTCATTGAAAAGGGTTTTTGGATTTTTACTTAGTTCATCCCTAGTTGCATCCAAAGATGCTAAGAGAAGCCAATTTGGACTAGTGGTTTGTAATGACTGAAGACATTTGTGCACTCTATCTCTATCGATACGATTTCCGGATAAATGTAGCATTGATGACTGTGAAAATGAGCATAATACTTTATGTGTTGATTGTATGACAAGATCTGCTCCTTGAGAAAGTGCAGTTTTAGGCATGTTAGGGTGAAATTTGAAGTGAGCACCATGAGCTTCATCTACAATTAGAAGAATTCCATGAGAATGACATATTTGAGAAATTTCAGACAAGTTGCTGCATACTCCATTGTAAGTTGGTGATGTAACAAAAACTGCAGCTGCCCTTTTGCCTTCCTTTTCCGATTCTTGAATAGCCATTTTTACCTGATAACATATATATATATATATATATATATATATATATATATATGACAATAATAAATATGAAGTGCGTCTATTATATCAACATGAGTTGAAAAATAAAATTTTACTTTCGTTAAATGTGCGTGGGGTATCTTTCCCTATTCATGTCATTGTGTTTTCACTACATGCACTATTAATTAATTTTCTGCCTGCTAAACAGTAAGTTGTCGCATTAAATAACTACGTACCATGTACCTAAAGCCAAAGTGGAATGTTAAACAATATGATAATCTTTAAGCAACAGACTGCACACTTAAAAGATAATTTTTGAAGTTAATAATAAGCAGTTAAAATAAATTAGTATTTAACTTATATATTTGGAGAGTATTAAGATATTGTTTGCCTATCAGTGAATTTTAACGTGTGAATGAGTAATAGAAGGTTAATTACTATTTTTACCAGACTATCGATATATTTATTATATAGATTTACTTTTAATTTTATTTTAAGTCACATTATTGTGTAAATAATTTTTACACTGTTAGTTCATAGAATTTAAATTCTTTAAGAAAAGGTTAAACTTTTATACATTAATATTGTAAAAGAACGTTTACATTACCTATTAGGTCATGACCTAAAAAACAACTACAACTAAACTGTCTATAATACGTGTGATGGTCAAGTAAAAAGCGAAAAATAGATGACATGCTATAACTTGTTAAAACAAACTACTATCAGTATAAAATTTTTGGATAATAAAGCCAGCAACCTACTATATTAATAGGTTAAAACATACTAAAGGGCAGTCCAGTGCATTGATTAGAATGACAAGGAATATCGTATCCGTACATAATAAGTTGGGCTCTATCCTTCCCGCCCACCTCATTAATATCTGGAGGGAAGAATCCGAGGGTAGCCTAAGTTTTCGCTATGCGCGGCGTTCGCGGAAGTGCCGGACCACAAGGGTCTATTGTACGCAGCCTTATCCTGCATTTCTGCAAGAGGCTATTTTCATGGCCCGAACCTGTGACCTCCTGATCACATGAAAAGCAACTTTACCAGTTACGCCAAGACTCCCCATCCTAGGCTAAAACATACTTAAGGTATTATAAAAAAAAAAGTTACACTGTCAGTTTATGTATACAAGTTAGATGCTTGATAACAGAAAATACTCAAGGTAATCGAGGAGAGAAATATAGAATTAATTAATTACCTGTGAAGGGGTAACACCACCAGCAATATCCCATTCAAGGTTATGTTCAGGAACAATATACCTTGGAATAGCACCACAGAGCACCATAGCAGAAGTGGCTGAAACATGTGAGTTTCTTGCAAGAATTAAGGTATCACCTGGTGAACAAGCAGACATAATAGCTGCTAATATCCCACAAGTTGTGCCACAAACTAAGAACCATGTCTGAGTTGCACCAAAGAGCTCAGCAGCCATACTTTGTGCATCTAATAAAGGTCCAGTTGGATAACCAAATCTATCAAGCTCTGGAAGTTCAGTTGCATCATGAAGAAATGGCGCGATACCGATAATATCGACTAGTGAAGATGGTGCAGCTACACCTCTTTTGTGACCTGGAAAATGGAAAGGAGCTGCATTTTTCTCTACTGAAATTTTTATGGCATTTACTAAAGGTGGGAGCATTGATTTTTGATTATTGTGTTGTTGAGAATGATCAATCAGAGTTTCAGTTTGATCAAACAAGGCCGTTTTGCTCTGCTCTCTCTGTCCCATGATCAAACAATCATGTTCCTGTGAAATGTTTTAATTATGTTTATAGAATACTCATAGCTAGTAGTACTTTTGTAAGTAAAGAGACAATAAGAAGGTAATCCTCTTCAACATTTGTGTGGATATAAATTAAATTATGTCATTAAGAATAAAATAGAAATTTAAAGTTAAATTGTACTTTCATATATAAAGTAGTGGTGGATCAGAATTTTGACTAAGTGTCGGAGAGTCGAAAGATTAAAAAAAGTCAACATATATATATTTAAATAAGTATCCTAACTGCATATATAGTGTAATTTTTTGCCGAAAAGGTATCAAGTGACACCCCCTAAAAGAATATGTTAGAAAGTTGTCATTATTTTTGGAATATACTAAAACGAATAGAGTACTGTCAAATAAAATGACATAGAAGGAGTAATTTTTCCTTACAAGAAGTCTAAGCTAATATATATTTCTCCATAAGAAAGTTGAAGCTTGTATGAGAATGTTTTATGCATATACACGGAAAGGAAAACATTAATTAAATATATGGTCTTTCTCATAGTTTAAACAACCGAATTAAGAAAGAGCTTTTTATTTCTTTCTTTTTGATATTTCCATCCTTTCAAGTAAGACGGCATTTGACATGGAATTAATGAGTTGTTATCAGAAGTTGATTTGATACATCCTACGTAATCTAATCCATATCTTCCCCTAATTCCTAAAAGGAAAAAAGAAAAAAAATAAAAGAAAGAAAAGTAAAATTTTTATTCCTACATATGATTAATAATTATCATCAATACGTATACGGGAATCACCTAACTCTATCCCTATTTTAAATAAATCAAACTTGGCTGCCACGATCCAAATTCCTACTATAGCTTAGCCAGGTCCCTACCACTTTTTTCGAATTTAAATAAAATAACGCAGCATCGAATGTAAATATTCTTTTAAAAAGAAAAGAGAAGAACAAGCCTGAGAAACTAAGAACATTTTAATTTTGTAGAAAATTATATTGACATTCTTTGTTCTCATATAGTTCTCTTGAAATAAATTTAAATTTTATATAGCGTTGAATAATAAAACATAATTTCTTCTGTAACCTTAAAAATACGGGATAAGCCTAAGAAACGTAAAAAAATTGGAGAATTAAAAGAGAGAAAATGGTAATCGACCAGTTTTTCAGGAGTGGCTCTTCTTGCTATGGATGGACTGACATAAGTTGATCCAAAACCCTGCTAAAATAAAATACGAATAAGCATAAAGAACGTACATATAGTCTGCATGCATGCAATTATAAAACATGAATCTATGAAATAGTCAACATATTTTCCACATTTTTCTTATTTTTTTACTTTTTACAAAACCATGCAAGAATGAACTTCTCATACCTGGAAATAATAATGATCTCTATTTGGAAAGAATAAAATACTTACATTTTTTGTCAAGGGAGAGACTACTTGTAGAAACATTCTGATATATTGTTCAGGATTCTTTCGTTTTCTTAATAGAAAAATACCAAGATGAATGATTTGGGATGCAGAAACCTATGTATTTATTACCTGCAGGAAGTGGATCTAGTGTTGATATTTTCTATTCAAATAATTAGAAGGAACACATGTATCATATTAATATTAAATCATGTTCCACCACACGCGATGTGGGCATATAAATTTACGTGTTATTAAATTGATTTTTTCAAGCAGAAAAGTTTTTGCTAGCCGCCCTCTCAGAATTCTTTCGTTTTCTTAATAGAAAAATATCAAGATGAATGATTTGGGATGCAGAAACCTATGTATTTATTACCTGCAGGAAGTAGATCTAGTGTTGATATTTTCTATTCAAATAATTAGAAGGAACACATGTATCATGTTAATATTAAATCATGTTCCACCACATGCGATGTGGGCATATAAACCACACAAGTCTTACGTGTTTGTTATTAAATTGATTTTTTCAAGCAGAAAAGTTTTTGCTAGCCGCCATCTCAGAATACTTGTCATTTTTTTTTTTTTGAGAAATAGCCTCTTCTACTTAGGGGTGTACAAGCCAAACCATCAAGCCAAACCGAACCGACGAACCAAGTCAAACCGAAGAAAAAAACCGACTTGTGGTTTGGTTTGGTTGGTTTGGTGTTGGAAAATAAAAAACCGATCGCTCTTGGTTTGGTTTGGCATTAACAAAAAATAAGTCAAACCGAATCTAAACCAAACCGACGTTATATATAAATAAATTTTAGAAATTTTAT